>JAEIFU010002413.1:0-44264 GCA_018904235.1 Lordiphosa stackelbergi
ATAGATGTATTTTGTATGTTGCTATTGGTCCGCTTCAGGAACCTGAAAAATGCTAATGCATTTAAATCCTCGCTCAAAAATTGTAATTTTGTATTATTTATTTGAAATTGGACGAAAATCATATCCATTTTATAGTACAAAAACGACATATTTCAAAATTCTTTTTTAAAAAGAAACCATGATAATTCTTCATAATTCGCAGTCCATCGAGGAAATTGTTTTCGGAATTTTTTGAGCATAGGTCGATATACTAAACAATTACCCAAATATTGATTAAGGACTAAGACATAAACTTACGAATAATTCTCCTGGGTTTTGCTAGCTACCAATTAAACCACCCTCGTACATACAAGTATGCTATTATGCGGCTCAATCAAGCATAGATATGGAGTACAAAAAGCTTAACGTACGCGTAATTCTTTTGATATTGGCTCTGCCTTCAGTTGCTTTTGATCTTGATGTGTGGCGTCTGCGATTTTATTTTCAAAAAAACAACAAAAATTGCTGACATACACACACATTCGCACACTTGACTTGTTACTAATACGGAAATTTATGCTTCAAGCTTTGCCGTCGTCGTGTTATCACGCCGGTAACTTAGCTCGTTATGAGAGGCGAAACTCATTTCGCTAAGGTTCTTATAAGTATGTGTGTATTGGTACGTGTCACGTGTATGTATGTTTAGATAATGCTGAAACATTTTATTCAATATGGGGGTTCCATACATATCTGGCCATTTTTACATGAATCACAAAAGTTATTTATTGTTGTTGTCAACAGATTGTGTATTTTTTTTCTACACACTTGATTTCCAAATGGCGCAGATTACATTTTGCACGCTGCACTAAATACATGGTACATGGGAGTAGTACAAAAGACATACAAAGTGGGTTATTATCAATACGAAACGTGCTGAGGCCAACGAATCGAAGTGAGGCGGGAGGGAATTGTGGTGGAGAAAAATATAGCAATATAAAATTAAAAATTCTAAAATATTTTTACGTGTTAGGTTTTTATTTTGTTATAGAAGCTCATATATGTATCTATACTATACATTTTTAGAAAAATGCGTGTGCAAAATTGCATGCGGTTTTTTTTTTTTAAATGATAACCAGAGTATGTGGCATGGTTTTTATGGAAAAAATGTTTACTTTATAACAAATAGGTTCCTCAAAAATTAAAAATTTGTCAAAAAAATCTCAAATTTGGGTCAAAAATGTCCGTTTGAACGCCTATTTCATTTCATTTTGTGTCATTCTGTAGACAAATTAAACATTAAATTCATTTAATGAGCATCGCGCGGGCCTACTAGTAGGTATATAAAAGTTTCACAACTAGTTTTCTTTTAAACTGATACAAGATGGGTTCAGTTCAGTTTCATTTTCCTTCAAACCGAATACCAATTTGCTGGAACATATTTCTAATATATTCTTTGTGAAACGGAAGTTTAAGAGTACACTTTTCAACCAACAAACCAATTTTCCAGTCTGTAGTTTAAATAGTTTTAAAGTTACCTAGTTATGAACTGGTTTATAGCCATTTCACACTGGGCGCAGCATTGTCGATGCTTCGAAATCCTACAGCATGCGTTCACACCAAATACTCATCTTCAAAATCAGGTGGCACGGTTGCAGAGTATCGTGAAAACCTGTCGGAAACGATAACCTTATGGTTACACCAATGAAAACAGTGCTGGAGCTTGAATTTTTCGAATCTTGATTAACCACCCAGCCAAGGTATACTAAACATGGTAGGCGCACTCTTTGACAACTTGTTTCGTTACTCAAGGCAGACTAAACAAGAGCTCACTCTCGCTATATTTGTATCAAAGGGAGCGAGAGATTGATATATTTCAATACAAAGCCTACTAAGCTACTAAGTAAATCACAAAAAATTCGTCCGCGGAGATGCTTTGCTTACAACAGTTGCTTACTCATGGAGCAAAGAATATTAGAGAGAAAGACACCGCTTCTGTCAGAAAATTGTCAGCTGTTTGCTCTCATTTACGCTCTCTAGATACTTTTTGGTCAGCTGTTCGCTCTCTCTGGATACATTTGGGTTATGGTGGTCTCCCTCTAACCACAGTGATTTCCTACTGGCACTTTGAAGTATCTTTTTGGGCACTATCGTTTAGCACCAGCAAAATTGAGAGGCAGCGCAAACGTTCTCTCTAATATTCTTTGCTCCATGGCTTACTGACTGAAATTTAACAAGTTGTCAAGAGAGCGAGAGAGTGAGTGAGCCTACCTTGTTTAGTATACCTTGGGTTAGCTATCGTTGTTAGCGACGCATCTCCGCTGACGAATTTTTTGTGATTTGATACAAAGCGAGTACCCTGTACTCAGTACAGAAATTCATTTCTATCTCACTCTAGCTCTCTTTGACACAAATATAGGGAGTTGTGAGAGAACGAGTGCGGCTACCTTCTTAAGGCTGGATTGACAATTATTGTCGCAATTTTTTTATTAATAAACTAAATTTACTGCTGTGTCCCTAAAAATTTAAAGTGTCCTTCCAGCCTAAATATACCTTGACCCAGCCTACGTATTTCCTATGAAAACAAAATCTCGCAGCTTCGGCTTTGACAGATTTTTCGGAGCTGCGGCCACACAGTGTAAGATTTTGCCAATCTAGGGCAGAGATTTGCGCGTCGCAACGTTCCTATGCACACGTGCATTGGGCCTCTACCGCGGCCGACTGCACAAAATCACACGTACGCTATAAGCACTGAAAGCTATTTATAGAACACGAATGTTGTGCACGCAAATTGTGCTTGTATGCGTGTGAAAAGTGTGACGATATGTGTGCATGCCCATCTCTGATCTAGGGGGACTTTAATAAAAAAAAAGTGCTTCAAATTGAATGATTTTGTTTTTAAATGCTAGTGAAATATCCACTTGTTATGAAAATAAACAAAAATCAGAGTTAAATTATCATTAACAGCAATAAAATAGTCATTAAACATGCCACATTGCAATGCTTGAAAAATCCAATTTGACAACTCACATCAGGCACAAAATTAAAGTCATAAAAATTTAGCCGCCAGTGTCTTGTTTCCAAGAAGAGCTATTTTTTTCCTATTCTTGAATAGTTGAACTGCAAAAATACGAGGTCTTAATACCTTTACTGGAACATTTAATATAATTTTTTTCATAAACACCTAAAAACTAGGCAAGTGGCAAAAAAAATATGTTGCTTTTATGCGAACAAGCGGGTGGATTTCCAGAGCATATTTACAAAAGAATACCGTCCGGCTGTTGAGTTTTCCATTTTGAGTTTTTCGTTTAATTGTAAGACCAATTTTCGAACAAAATCACGTGTAATTCGCATGTTTTTTGCTATCTAATCGGTAAGTTTTAAAGCTATCGTTACCAAGCCTTGCACAATGTCTTGAAATACATACAGGCTGTATATGTGTCGTAACTGGCCTGATTCGATGACTATATCATATAGCTGTCATAGGAACGCTCGGTCGGAAAACTAATTTAGTTAGTTAACGTCTCTTCACTTAGTATTTATTAAGATAATATGCTTCCACGTAATTCTACAAAGTTTTATCAAATCAGACGACTATATGATATACCTGCCATAGGAACGATCGGAACAAAAACTAGTTCTAGAAAGAAAAACTTTTTTGTTTTCAGCGATAACGTCAGCAAACTTGTCAATTATTTATTTAATATGCTTTCACAGAATTCTGCAAAGCTTCATCAAAATCGGGTGACTCTATCATATAGCTCCCTTGAAAAAAGCGATATTGTATGGGAGGTGGGTTGTAGTTCATCTTAGAAACTTCTGTATAGCCAAAAAACTCTTCCATTTCAAAGTTCAAGTCGATATCTCTTAAACTACGGCCGCAATCGATTTAAGTCCCCCTAGATTGTCAAAATCTTACACTGTGGGAAGGCGTGAACAGACTATTAGACTGGTTAGGGAATGATTTTTGATTTTTGTATTTTTATACCCTTGGAGCATGATATATTCCTGCCACTATTTTATATGGCAGTTATACGATATATGCATTCGATTTTGATCAAACTCTCCAAAATTGTGTTGAGACACACAATATTCATAACTGGAACGTACACAGACGCTACCATTAAAAACAAAAAAGTTTTTCTCAATAAAACTATTTTTTCGACCGATCATTCCTATGGCAGCTATATGCTATAGTCATCCGATTTGGACAAAATTGTGTGTTAGCATATCACATTAATCAGTAACGAGTTTGGGAGCGATAGCATTGAAAACAAAAAGTTTTTCATACTAAAACTTTTTTTCAGACCTATCTTTTGTATGGCAGCTATACTATATAGTTGTCCGATTTTAATAAGTCTCGGTGAAATTATGTGAAATCATAGAAAACTTATAAATACGAGGGTTGGGAGCGATAACATTGAAAACAAAAAAGTTTTTCTCACTAGATCTACTTTCTCAACCGATCGTTCCTATGGCAGCTATATGCTATAGTCATCCGATCCGGCCGGTTCCGACAAATGTGCAGCGTATTTGTACTAAAAGACTTCGTGCAAAGTTTGGTTAAGATAGCTTTAAAACTGACGGAACTCAGCTCGTCATGCTGATCAAGAATATATATACTTTATGTGGTCGGAGATGCTTCCTTCTGTGCGTTACAAACATCCGGACAATTTCAGTATACCCTCTCCAAGGGTATAAAAATACATAAAATTCAGATAAATGTATGATATCATGATTTGAGTCGATTAAACGATCTAGAGATGTTTCAAATGGTTCATACGCTGGGTCCAATTTTGGCATAATCTCGCCAACATATCGGCCAGTATGTTAGGAATAAATTCTTCAATATTGGCTTCCAGTTCGTCAACTGTTGCGGGCTTGTCGCTATAGACATGAGCCTTAAGATAGCCCGATCACACGATCTTGGCGTCCAATTGACCGTTTCCAAACATTAAATAAACCGTTAACCGAACTCTCCTCTTAATTTTGCCATTGTTTCATGTGCTTTGTGGCATGTGGCACCGTCTTGTTGAAACCACATGTCAGCCAAATGAAGTTTGTAATCATCGCACGGTAGCGCTCTCCATTCACAATAACGTTCCTGCCTTCAACATCTTTATAAAAGTACAATGATGCCACCGGCCCATAATCTTAACCAAATAGTGCATTTTTTCGGGATGCATTGGCAGTTCTTGCAATGTTTTTGGCTGCTCCTCACACGGAGCGTGTCTTCGAAACACTTTTGAACCAAAGAAAACCAATTCGTACCTCATATTTTTCACGGAAAATAACATAATATTTTGATTAAAGGATCTGAACCAGTTCGGTCAGTTAAGGAAATTGGTTTGACAAGTTCATACATTAAATATTTTTTTAAGATATGTCTCTGAACCATTTTTGAACTGATTTCAACTGCTTGGAATCGGGGAAAGTATCAGACCAGCATATAAGAGTACAAGTTCATGGGTTATAAAATTTCAGAGGTATAAAGATTATGAGGTTAAAGACATGTGGTACATATCACCATACCTGATGACAATAAAATTTAAGGACATTTAAAGAAAACTGTTATTATCACGCAAGTGAGATTGCCGAGAAACCTTTTAGTTGAAAAGCAATTTAAAAAACTGAAGTACGACAACAAGCTCCATATTTGGGTGCCGAATAAATTGAGGGAAACTCGACTTAATTAGGCTGGAATTATAAGTACTTTCATGTTCTATTGTAGCAATCACCATTAAAATTAATATATATTGTCGTCAGCTATCTAAATTGGACAAAAAAATGTATGCAGTTGCCCAAAAAATAGTCACAGGTGGTCGAACAAAATTAATTAATAAATTCCCCTTTGAATTTCATGATAAAAAATGGTATTCCTGCCAATCCAATAGTTAGGAATTAGATTTAAACCGATTTAAACTAGATCCTGGGGCACAGCCTATGCCTGTTTGGCTTACAAATACCTGCATAGTATTTATGGATATGCAAGTGTGCATTGTAAGTTGATAAGAGCCCAAAAGAGAGAGAGAGAGTACGCGAGAGAGAGAGAGTACATTCACTTTTGTAGTCAAAACAAAGGATTTATGATAGCCCAAGGTTTATGACAACAATTGTACGGAGGCCATTAAACCTGATCTGGAACTAGCCAAAGAAACCAGTTTGTCCCCATAAGTTGTTTGTTATTTTCGTCTAGCTAATCGATTTATGAATAAACTTTGATTACAGGTAGAAACAGCTCACACTGCTCTCAGCTCAGTGAGTTCTCTCAGAGAGATTTTTAGATTAACTGTAGAGTGTTGTTATTGTTGTTTGCTTGGCAAAATATCAATTCAAATATGGCTGCTGATTTGTATGTATGGCGGCGCATATCTTACACTAGGTTAGTTACCCCCCTCTTCCATATCTAAGGTCTTACCGTAACAATGTTCAAGGCCAGGAACAAGTCTCTTCTTCGTCCTGGCTCTGTCATTACAGCACTAGGAACCAGATTAATTCGCATTAAATGTGTGTCCACTTATAATGCGCTTTGTTACAAAAATATCAGTTTAAATATACCTAATGCGCAGTACCTATCATATCAATATTCGACTATTGACGTTTGTGATTTTAACTTGAGGTCCTTGTCGTTGATGTGCACTTGTATATAGATTTAATAAATCCTTTCACTGTTCTTTGTAAATGTCGTCAATCCCGTTGGAAGTACCAGATCTGAATTGAAAGTAACAAGTACGCGAAAGTACGCAGATGTTTTGTTTACTTGTGTGCCGTCTGCAATGACAAATATGGCTGGCAAAACAGCTGATTAGAGATGGGAGCTTCATTTCGATAGGTTTGATTGAATATATTTCGACTCACGAAATACTCTTGCAGAGGGTATTATAAAATTGATATGCTGCTGGTAATGCATTCAAGATAGCATCATTTTCTTGAGGTGTTGAAGCTAGATATGAAACTTGAAACTAAAGTATGATTTTTTAGTAAATTTTGGATTTAATTAAAAAAAAAAATACATAAAATTCAGAAAAATGTGGGAAACCTTTATTTAAGTCGATAGAACGATCTGTAGTGGAGGGTTAGTTGTCTGTATTCATGCAACAGCAGTATTTCAAAAGGGTTTATACCCCAATCCTTCCGCAAAATGCTCACCATTGTAGAGTTACACAGGCCCAATTACTGCGAACAGCTTTGAATCGATAATTCACGGTCATTAATAACACTGACAGATACATACAGCTGCGATATTTTTCTCTGTCTGCACTCTACGTATACGTGTTAGTGGTTTAATTTACAATAATGTAAAGTATGTGCGAAATTTAGTCAAAAACTGACCTTAAAATAGAAGAAGTGCATGATGCTCTTTCTTAACCGAGCATGAATTTTGATAATTTACATCTATCTATCTATCATCTGTTCAATGTTGTTTACTAGCCCTCTGAAAACGGACCCCGATGTGGGCTCGAAATATATTGGGAAACAAAAAAGAGTCCACCGTTTTTCATTCTTTGGATCGCTAAAATCAAGAAATTAAACAAAAAAAGTTTTCTAAAACTTTGAAAAAAATGTAAGAGAAAACTTTTCTAAAAACAAAAATATAAAAGATTTTTGTATTAATTAGTGCGAATTATTTTAGTCACTTTTTTTAAAATTGGTTCAAAATGTACTTTTCTTTTTAAAGTAAAATAAACCTTAAAAAAACTTTTATTGAGCTCGAGTATTATATTCAAAATATCAAGATTTTTAACTTTCTAAGATGCATGAAATGTTTAAGGTTTTTCCAATAAATAAAAATTTTGTTTTGAGTTAGCGAGTACAAAATTATTTCGAACCTGAACCTAGGTTCTGCGACCTTCACGGCTTCGAACCCCGAAATGAACTTTTCCCGATTCTTAGGTAGCTTACATCCCTGTATATAACTAATATTAACCAGGGATGCAAACCGGTTCTGAACCTAACCGGTTTTAAACCGAACCGAACCGCGTTTTGTGCTCGTGAACCGAACCGTAAACCGAACCGGTGTGTTTTCAAAAATGTTGAACCGAACCAAAAACCGAAAAATAAAATGGTTCGGTTCGGTTCACCTTAGCTAACTACTGGCGAATAGT
This sequence comes from Lordiphosa stackelbergi, assembly GCA_018904235.1. Classification (NCBI taxonomy): domain Eukaryota; kingdom Metazoa; phylum Arthropoda; class Insecta; order Diptera; family Drosophilidae; genus Lordiphosa; species Lordiphosa stackelbergi. The sequence continues at coordinate 8,082 of JAEIFU010002413.1, forward strand.
GAGCGAAATTAGCAGTTAGCTTTAAAATATTACGAATATGGAATACTTGGAAAAGCTGAGTTGTTTTAAAAATCTCAGAACATCAACCTTAATCCAACCAATCCACCCAAAATTGTAATAAGCCAAGAGGTGATTTATTATCCGTGCGTTACTTTTATCTTTAACTTTTTATCTTTAATTGAGATTGAGTTGAAATAGACAATGACTATGAGTATTTCTATGGCTGGTAGGCATGCAAAATTAAGGTTAATGAAAACAAAGTTTAACCCCACACGCCGACGTCTTGCCACTTTACTTAAATCATATTATAATTTATATTTTGCGTACACTAAAAACAAAGTTCTCACTAAACTCTTTTCCCGACTTCTAATAATACCCGCGGCGAGGCGCGAGACAACTTCTCAAGTGCTGTACTTTACACTACGGGAAGCAGCGACGGACAGACGACGGCAGACGACGACAGACGCACATAATCACTCAGCGTCACGCTGTCGAATATATACTTTAGGCGATGTTCCTTCGTAAAATCAATTAATACCCCTCCAAGGGTAAAAAAGGGAGAACCATATTTACTCTTTGGAAAAAAGAACTCCGACTATTTTTGAATTTGATTTCTTAGATTCTAGGAATCAAGCCTGCTATTAGAAGAAGGAAAAAATGTAGCTTAATCTCATTTAATGTTAATACACAACAAAATTCCAAAATTCCTTAAAAAAGTAAAATATCGATTGTTAGCGTTTACCTAAAGATTATTAAGATTATTCCCTGTTGTTTTGAAAACTTATTTATATGTGAAGTGCCAAATATGTTAAAGATTACTTGATTAGGTCAAAAGAAAATTGTAATTATTTGACGATTTTGATCCGCTTGGATTTCAGTAGTCGATTTCAAACCGTGAAAGTTTCTAAACAACTCACAGCAACGTCACTTTATATGTAAAGTTGTAGGATTTCAAAACGAAATGAGAACGGTTATACGGAAATTGCCGTCGACATTTTGAACATACCCGATTAACTGAAAACCTAAGTCTTTGTTAATGAATAATCTGAACACTTGTGTCAAAAATATTTTTCTTTAGTGAACCGAACCGAACCGAACCATAACCGCGGTTCAGTAAGCCCCAAAAACCATGCAATGAACCGAACCGGCGGTTCAAAAACCTCTGTGAACCACTGAACCGAACCAGTCCTTATTTCCGAGTGGTTTGCATCCCTGATATAAACAAAGCTTTTTCCGTTCATTTTGGAAATTTTTTAAAAATTTCACACCCGCTTACAAAAATAATTACAAAATCAGCTTTGAACAGCATTAAAGGACACACACCTGGCTTCAATAAAATTAACTACGCAATGATTCAACATGCATCCAAGTCTGTAAAGATCCGAATCGTAACATTCTTTACCAACATTTTAAAAAAGTACATCCCACAAACATATAAAACTAGCATTATAGTACAAATTTACAAAACAGGCCAAGACAAAACAAAAGTAGAAGCATACAGACCCATATCACTAAACCCATGCTTATCCAAAACCCTGGACAAAATTATAGCGGAGAGACTATGGTGGTTTGTTACTTTCAACTGGGATTTAAAAAAAGGGAAATCTGTTGCAGACTGTCTGCTGTATGTAGACGCAGATGACTTTAACTTAATCGTCGACCTAAAAAAAACAGAAAAACATTCAAATCAACCTGGATAAGCTATTCACAGATATAACAGACTGGTGCAATATTTCAGGTGCCTCTTTATCGGTGACGAAATGCAAACATGTGCATATCTGCAGGGAAATGAATTGTGTTCGCCAAGTTTCAACACGCATAACTAGACTAGAAACGGTTAAGGAATTAAAGCTCGTAGGTCTATCATTTGACGAAAAATACAAATGGAAACCGCACATTAAAACATTACAGAACGCACTTAACAATTCCCTGAACATAATAAAATGCCTATCAAATGAAAAATTTAACAAATAGTCAGAAGCATATGCTTAGCAAAAATAGACCACGGATTACCCATCTACGGACTAGCACCAAAAACAACATTAAAACCAATAAAAACTTTATTATATACGGCACTTCGAATTGCGTTAGGAGCATTTTGCGCAACACCACTAAACAACCTATATTTCGAAGCTAACGTACCCACAATTGAAACAAGAACCCAACAATTACAAGCCAAACTATTTAACACAAGAACGCATTCATATGACACGCCCCTCAGAAAAATAGCAGAAAACATCACAAAGAACAAAATCCATTATCATTCGATTCATTGCTTACAACTCGAATAAAATTCAATTAGTCAAAATTTAAACAAACTGATCTGCGTGCAGATAAAAGAAGCATTTGTCCCATACATGTCAAACCTCTATCTCTTACCATCTCTGGATCTAGGTGTTCTAAGACACGGACACCACGTACAAAGGCGGACAACGACAAGGCTAAATCGACCGCTGTTGATGCTGATCAAGAATATAATACTTAATATCGAATATCCTCGTTACATCAAACCCACCTTCGCAGATATCGCTCCTTTTATCCAGCAAACAATAAGAGCTCTCCTAATAAGATTTTTCCCAAAAATTAAAATCCTTTGGATACCAAGTCATGTCGGAATATTAGGGAACGAATATGCTGACCAAGCAGCGAAAAGAGCTACAACATCACCTCAAATATTAATAAAACAGACATTCGGGGGTGCCACAGAAATCACTAGCGATTTTCGTATAAACGCTTGTATTTTATATTAAAACTGCTCAAATTTATATGTGAAGTGGCACCAAAAGGACGCCTACTAGCTGTATTGGCTCACAACTACTCAATCATGTTTTAGTGTCCGTTTTTTATTGGTTTGGTCACTCACTTCTTCGTTTATAAAAAACCGCCCCTAAGATACATAAACACGCCCTAAACAATAACAAAACCTAATACAGCACACTTCACCCTGGTACCAGTCCTTAAATGCGAACAAAACCAATATCGACCACTACCTTAAGCAGTCAGAAATCAGTCGCCTACCAAGAAAAGAACTTGTAAAAATTAGTATAAGACTTAGGCTCGGACATACAAGGCTCACCCACGAACATCGGTTTTCACAAAACAATAGCAACTACCTCTCCCACCTCTGCAACTCAACTGAACCTCTCACAATAGAGCACGTCCTAAACGAGTGTATTTCACTGCAAAGACAACGGAACTGCTTCCCCAACCGAAACCTAACCTCCCTCCTTACAGATCCTTTTCCAAAAAACCTTCTAGATACAATTAAATTCCTTTAATCATCGGATATTATTCATTTGCTCTAATTACTATTAATTTCAATATACAACAGTACACAATCTGTCACTTTAAACATAAGTCCATCTTTATATCCACCTGTATTTTCAATCAAATTGTAAAAAAAATCAAAAGAATCAGCCGAAAGCCACAGTAACATCTACTGTCCACATCCACATCGGCTGTCCCCCCTTTGTAGCTGTAGTTTTAACAATAAGCATACAATAAATAAATTACAAAATGAAATAAATAAATGTTTAAAACGCCTTTTTCTGAATAACAAGGCAGAATCGCATAATTTCCGCTTATCCTTTTATTCAGTTTCCCAAAAATTATGACCTTTTGACCGGTTTGCCTTGAACAAGAAAGGCTTCGATGTAAAGGGTGATTTTTTAGCTATTATCTTTTTGGCAACAATGGTTTAAACAGCTCACGCACGTTTCGTGTTTTGTTTCACTGTCAAACATCTTCAGTTTGGTCTATAATTTAACCATGAATCGTCTTACAAACGAACAACGCTTGCAAATTATTGAATTTGATTATCAAAATGCGTGCTCTGTTAAGAAAGTTCATCGCGCGCTTCTTCCATTTTATGGTCAGTTTAATCGACTCACTGAAGCGGCTATTCGGGCTATTTTGACTAAATTTCGCACCAAATTTACATTGTTGGACATTAAACCACCAACACGCTTACGTAGAGTGCGAACTGAAGAAAATATCGCAGCTGTATCGGCCAGTGTTAACGATGACCATCAATTATCGATTCGTCGCCGTTCGCAGCAATTGGGCCTCTGTTACTCAACAACGTGGAAAATTTTGCGGAAGGATTTAGGTGTGAGCCTTTCAAAATACAGCTGGTGCAAGAATTGAAGCCGAACGACCTACCGCAACGTAGAATTTTTGGTGAATGGGCTCTTGGAAAGTTGGCCGAAGATCCACTTTTTTACCGAAAAATTGTGTTCAGCGACGAAGCAGAATTGTCGATTTTGGAGTGAATATCAGCCAGAAGCATTGCAAGAGCTACCAATGCATCCAGAAAAAGTCACAGTTTGGTGCGGTTTATGGGCTGGTGGCATCATTGGACCTTACTTCTTCAAAGATGATGCGAATCGTAACGTAACTGTGAATGGTGAGCGCTACCGTGATGCCCAAAATGCAAGAGCTTGACTTGCATGACATGTGGTTTCAACAAGACGGTGCCACATGCCACACAGCACGCGCAACAATGGACTTATTGAGAGGCGAGTTCGGTGAACATTTTATTTATTACGCCTAGGATCGTGCGATTTAACGCCTTTAGACTATTTTTTGTGGGGCTATGTTAAAGCTCATGTCTATACAGACAAGACCGCTTCAATTGACGCATTGGAAGACAACATTGAAGCATTTATTAGTGAGATACCGGCCGAAATATTGGAAAGAGTATGCCAAAATTGGACTAAGCGGATGGACCATTTGAGGCGCAGTCACGGTCAACATTTGCATGAAATAATCTTCAAACATTAAATTATATGGACCGTACTATCGATTCAAATAAAGATTTCATGCTTTTTCCTGAATTTTATGTGTGTATGTTTTGAAAAACTTTCCTATAGCTCTTAAAAAACCACCCTTTATTTCCCATCTTTCTTCGTGAGTGACCGATTTGGTTTAGCGATATCGCACATCCCTATTTACCCCCAAGTATATTTTCGGTATTTTTTTTGCCTCAACCAATTCAGTATTTATTCGCTGACTGCATACAGTCACACCCTGTCTCTTTCGTTTACCATTTAATTGATTTCGTTTTAAAAATTAATAGTGTAATAGTGATTAATTTATAACCCTCAAGTGTGTGCAAAATGGTAAATACCAGAAATGTTGCGCTAGCGCAGCAAAAGAGCTTTACCTAAACACCCAAGAATTGCATCAACAAGCCCAACAAAACCAACAACAACAATAAACACGGGCAGCAGCAATAACAACAACACCCAACAACAACAATAAAACATAATTTCAGCGTAAATTTGCATACAACACACAACTGGCGAAATATATTTTGAGTTAGGTAATAGCAGAAGCAATCAAAATGAGTAAACTGGAAACGGACTCGGACAGTTCAGAGGAGTTTTTCGATGCCGAAGACACAACGCCCAATCGTCATTCAACATTGTGGTACGTACCTGTATGCATACCATTGTATGTATGTCTGTCTGTATATATTTGGTATCTGAATCATACATTGAATTAACTGTTTTCATTTACAGTCGCAAACTGCCGCCGGAAGTGGCCCAGGAGTTTATATTCCCAGAGCCGGCGGTACGTGTAAATGCCACTGCAGTGTCCTCGGACAGCGATGCCACTCCCATTGGTGCAGGCACACCAGCCACACGCAGTCCCACCAATAGTCTAGGAGCACGTCTCAAGCAACAGGAAAATGTTTTTGTGGAGCCCAAACCAGTTCAGGCCGCAGCTGTAAGTGGGTGTGGTCAACCTGGTCTTTTTTTTTGTATGTTTGGTTTTGTTTTGTCTATTTTTGGCTATGATTTGCATGGTTCTGGTTAAAGATTTTTGTTTACCCTAAAGACAAGCATGTCTTTTTGCTAAATTTGTGAGCGAAAATTCCCCTTTACCCACTATGCGTCTTATTCAGGAGCTTTCAGTCTCGTTGTATTTCTATTAATTATACAAAAGTTTATTTGTTTTTATAATTTTGCAATTTTGGCGAAAGTTTTTATTTTTGTTTTTGGTCATCGGTTGAGCATTTGCATTTCCCAATTTTTATTAGTTATTTATATATTTGGCATTTTAATGGCCACTTGTTGACTCATTTGATTCTATTAGAAATGTTTCAATTCTCTGCATAAGGAAATGTCATTGAGTCAAATATTTGATGGCTGAAATATTATTGCTTAATGCTGATAATAAGAAATTAAACAATCGTGTTGTGTGTTGGCCTTATCGCTGCCCTAATTGCTGTAGTTTACCCACTTTGTTTTTGTTGTTGTATACTTTTTATTATAGGAGGGCAGTTTGATAAGTCAGTGAACCTTGAATTTAAAGCAATTTAGTTTGGGTTTGACAGCAGATTAATTAAGGTCGAACTTATATATAGCGAATCTCATAGGGACCAAAAAAAAGGTCTGAGTGTTGTTAACACTCACGGATCTCTGATGTGAAACATGATGCTTAGGTTTAGAGCTAATTTTCAAATCAGAAGCTCTTAATGGTATATAAATCAGTAAGGGAACTCTTTCGAAGGAAGAAAACTAACAGGGAGTAGAAATACCAGCATCAAGATTTCTTTGCTGCAGTGTTATTTCATTTTTCAGGAAGTCTTGTTTATTGTGCTGATCCAGATATAAATGATGATGTTTTACCCACCCAGATACCACCAAGGTGAGATCCATCATCCATGATCACATCCAGATCCCTCCCAGATCCCACCCAGATACTACCCAGATGAAACCAATCTAGATCCTAACCATATCCCACTCAGATCTTATCCATATCCCACTTAGATTCTGGCCAGATCATACCCAGATCCCACCCAGATACCGCCAAGATCCCGCCCAGATCCCACCCAGAAACGACAAAGATCTCACCTCCATTCCCAATCAGATCCCACCCAGATAAGCTTCCAGCCAAATCCCTTCCAAATACCACCAGATCCCACAAAAATCAATCCCAAATCTCTCCCAGAACCCACCCAGTTGCCCCTCTTCAGCATCTTTCCTACCTCTTCGCTTCCCTGCTCTGCCCATCCTCTGGTGTGTGTGTTTGCCATGAAACTCCACAAATCAAAACAACACAAAATATGAATAACGTAAGCGTCGTCACGTGACGCTGAAATCAAATTTTACCCCTACTAAAATTGTTTGCACCGAAATTAAAGATGTTTCACATCAAAAAAACATTGATACAATAAACTCGTAAAAGAATTTCGAAATACGAATTTGCAGTGTTCAGGAAACGTATTCGTTATATGTTTAAGGAGCTTCGTCGTACGGAAGTTCGATATAGAGGTTTGACTGCAAAATAATTTTACAGAATTGAAAAAAAAGGGCGTCACGTCATAAATCTTTTATAAAATCAGTCGTATGATATTCTATGAAGGTTTAGCGATGTTTAAAGTAGCTTCACCACACACCAGAGACCTTGATACAGCCAAGCTGAGTCTGTCATAAGATCAATCAAAGTTTAAGCACACCTTAATGGATTGTTTGATTTGCAAGACATCCTAACGCTACAAGTACAATATACTTATAAATTATTGCGCCAGTCACAACTTACACGAAGAAATTATAAAGATGCAACATTGATTGTTCAACATTTGACTTCATTTTGCAAAAAAAAAAAAATTATTTAATTTTACTTATAGTTTTGTTACAAATTGAGTTGGGTTGTTGTTGGGTTTAGCGACCTATTCTTAGTTATATAAGAAATAGTTGTTGGCAGAAATAGTTGTCGGGTCATAGAAACACTGTTAAACATGTTTTTTCATGAGTAACGGGTATATCGAAGTAAGTTAGAGCCGACTTTAACTTACGATCTCGTTATACACTCGAAAGTTTTATAATTTGCCCAGAAGTGTGCAACGCACAGAAGGAATCATCTCCGACCACATAAAGTATATATATTCTTGATCAGCATGACGAGCGAGTCGATTAGCTTTGTCCCCCGTCCCGTCTGTCTGTTTCTACGCGAACTAGTCCCTCAGTTTTGGAGCTATCGAGCTGAACTTTCAGTCTTCTTTTTACGCACGCATGCGGACCGCCGGTCGGATGACTACTGTAGCTGCCAACAAATGTTGTTCGGAAATGGATTTTACTAAGAAAAATGTTTTGTTCGCAGAATATTACTGCTCTTAAACTATGTTTTTAAGCTGATCGGAAGTTTTTCATGAGTTGAGACAAGCGTATATCAAAAGTCAGTTAGAGCCGACTTTAACTTACGATCTCGTTTTTTGTTAATAAAGTTGGGGTACACATATAGTATTCAAGGGCTTATGTCGAATTTTGGAACTTTTAATACTTAGTTAAGCCTCGCTTGGTCTTATACTTACATACTTGCTTCTAAGTTGGCGGTCTCTTCTGGGGTTATATTTTGCCCAATCCGTCAGTAGAGCTTGATTTCGAGAATCCTTTGATGTTTTGTGATGTTCCCGAATTTATCAGTCCAGTAGGCCAAATTTTAAACTCCATGGACAGCATAGCAGCTCCATACCAAAACATTTCCTCCGCATTGCTTATCTGTTTTAATGTCATTATTTGGTTGCAGCTCTTTGTTAGGCTTTCGTAAAATTTTGTTGTGTTCTATCTAAACCAAATAAGGTAATTTCTGATTCGTCACTAAATCATGAATTTCAGTTAGAGCTGGAGAAATGCGTCGATGTTTTTAACTAAGCTGCCGACATCGATGATTTTTTTTCACAATCGATGTTTTTGCAACCCTACATGAACCCCACCCCCACACTATTATCTTATAAAATTTATATCTCATCCTTAAGAAAGACTGTTTTCCTGGAATTTTTTGTGTCTTATTTGTTTGTTTTTTGGCCCGGCCTAATTATTTGACATTGCCTTTTTAATTGTTAAATTAACTCTTAATCTTAATTTCCTTGCTTTTTTAAATATTTCAGTCAATTTGTAGGTTATTAAATTTAAATTTCTGGCTTGATTTTTTACCCATAGTTAATTTATCTCTTTCTTGTTTTCCTGTTTACTCTTTTCTTTTTTATCTTTTTGTTTTCCATTTTTTTAATGAAGCTCCGCTTTCAATCATGCCTTTGTGCAAAAAAAAAAAAAAACAGTAAGATGAACAATTTGCAGTTCTGTCAAGATGCCATATGCAAATGACCAAAAAAAAAATATTGTATTGGACCAAACCCTATTGTGTATGAATGTAGTTAATGCTCAACCATTTACATGCTACAATCAAAAAAGCGTGTGATTTATTAAAAATACCCCGTTTATACGCACAGTTCGCGTATTTCCATTTCCGCGGTAAAAAATTTACCACTGTTTATACGTGCAGCACAAAAGCAACTCTGTGTGGAGGAGTTGCCTTATAAGGAATTAATACATTATTCCATTTATTTTATTAATCATTGTGAGTCGTTTCATGGAAAGGAGGCATTCCGCATGTTGGAAATTATACGTATTTGGCTTTACAAATAGGCCAAGTGCCAAAATTTGAAGTTTGGAGAGGCTTCGGTCCAAAAGCATTGCCAAATGTTTTTTAATCAAAAACAGCGTTGCCGGACCAATGCACATCACTTTATCTTGGTAGACAAATAATTCAGGGTAACTTATCATGATAAAGTTTTTTCACGTATAAGTGTTTATATGCACAAATACGCGATGAACTACCTCGGGGTAAAAACTCACAAATTTTCTATAATTTGAACACACACAAAACCATTTTAGTTCCAGAAATCCTTCGAATTTCCAGCCCTAATGTCGTGATTTCCAAATGTTAGCGAATTGTGTAAGTACTATTGCCAAAGAAAAGCTAAAACAGTCTACACTAGCTGGGATTGTTTATATTTAATAATAAAGAAAATTTTACTTCTGTCTGACCATTTATCCAAAATTTTACTCCAAATTCCAAGCAACTCCAAAATCCCTCAAATAGAAACTTAACAAGAAATTATAGAGATCCTCAGCCCTAGAAGGGACATTGGTTTTATAATTTATCAAATTTATTTATAACAAATATATTCTTTATTTATTTTCAATTTATTCTCAATCAAAAAAGTGATGTTAAATCGATGTTTTACTGCTAAAACATCGAAAACATCGATGTACGTAGACATCGATGTTTCTCCAGCTCTAATTTCAGTGCATAATTAAACAGTCGAAATTTTTGTGTTTCGCGCAACTGCAGCCTGATCCTGATCTCGTCTCTTGCTTTATATTTTTGGTATTTATGAAATGTTTTATAATGTTTCCAACACTTTTATATGACCTCTCAACTATTGGTACAATTTTTTTTTTGGAAAATGAAGCCAAATGTGGAACAAACAATTTTGCATTTTTATAATTTCTTTAAATTAAATATAATAATAATATATATTTAGGAACCAACTTTGAAAATTAAGGTATTTTTGTTGATTAACTATATATATTTTACAGAGTCAAGGCAAATTGTTGAAGTCTTCAAAAAGCTATAAACAAATAGTCCACTAAGCTTTGGGATTGCATCACCAACCAGTAAAGTTCAAAATGGCGGAATGACCTCAAATTATATTGCCCAGAACTAAGCTATAGCCATCTAGAACGGAATTAAAGTAATTGCAGAGGGAAAAGAAATTGATTATGGTTTGGTTTTGCCAGAAGAGATTGGCCATGCCCAGGCTATTTTGCTTAACAAGGTTCGCTCTGTAAACTCAAGGATTTTGTAAACTCTAGGATACTCAGGTACCCATAAAGCATTATTTCCGTATCCGTGAAATGTAGTGTCGACAAAGTCCATCTTCTATTTCTTTATTGGCCATCACAACCGTTTGACGGTCTCGGCTGCTGGAACTAATGACCGCCAGTCGCTTCTGCTACATGCGAGCTGGCACCAGTTTTTCACACCAAGCTTGGAAATGTCTTTCCGAAACTGATCGTCCCATCTTAGAGGTGGTCGTCCCACCTTGCCTTGTCCCAGTTCTTTTTCATTTCTCTTGTAGACCATTTTTACTGGAGCTTGTTCATCCATACGGGTAGCATGTCCTAGCCAGCGCAGCTGATGTTGCTTTATTCGCTTGACTAGACTAGTGTTCCCATAGAGCGCATACAGTTCGTCATTCTTTCGAATGCAAATATCCTCGCCAATTTTCAAAGAAGAATCTTTCGCTCGAAAACATCCGCTGATGATATTGCCAATGCTTCTGCGATAAGCGGCTTGTATAGCGCTATTTTTGTTCTTTGCTTGGGGTCTCTGCTCTTGAACTCCCTATTGAGCACGTAGTAGCATCGGTCTGCTAGCGTGATTCTTCTTCGGATTCCAGGGATTTTCTATCGTTCTGAGCACGGGGCAAAAGTAAGAACAACTACAAGAAATAGAAAGAGAACCCCAATTTTTGTTTGTGTGATTGTGTGTGCCGCCGTGAATTGCGAAAACCGTTCGGCCACTGCGAGCGAAGCGAGCTCGGACTATGCATAAACAAAATTGTTCTTGCCTTTTTTAATTGCCAGATACATAGGAGAGACAGATAAGGACGAGAGTCACTTATGATGTTGTTGCTGCTGGTCTGCACGCGCCCACAACAAAACCTTAGCTCCAAAGGAGAACGCGCAAATGAATTGGATGTTGTTTTATGTAGGCTTATGGCTCACGTTCCCTGTACTGTTCCTGGGGAGCGGTCCTGCAAGTGCAGATCAGCCAGACTACCCTGGTCTTTGAAGAATGGTTTATCCAGATGCTGTGCATTACAGTCGCAAAGAAGGTGCTGTATGCTTTCTATCTTCTCCTCATTGCCACAACTACGAAAGAAGTTAAAGTGGGGCTCACATTCTGATGGCCATATGAATATGACCTATGTTGTAGTGCCCCGTTATGACTCCTATCATTCTTCTAATCCTGTTCTTGTGTAGGAGTTGGAAAGTTCTTTTAGATGAGTATGTAGGCCAGAGTGATTGGGAGATGTTTCTCCCTTTCAATTTGGGTACCAGCTTAACCAACTTTCTCTCGGCAGAGTTTCACGCCAAGAAATATGGTGCAAGATTAAGTGTCTTTTCGAACTAATGAGACCTTTTTAAGTCGTCCTTGATGGTTTTGAGTCAAGCGCAAGGTCCCACGTTATTCACCATGGACATACCTACCGCAATTAACATTCCCAAAAATGACCAATCGTCTGATGAACTTATAATATCGAAATAACTTCATTTGCTTCTCCTTTTAGAAGGCTCCTATACCATAAAATTCCAAATAATATGATCTCGTCCAACTCATGCCTGTCCTTCCTTGCAACAGCATTCAGATTTCAAAACAGTTCAAAAGTGTTTCTATTCATGTGAACTTCAACAAAAAAATTGATTTTTATGTCATCTGGAATCAGGCCTTTAAGGGGTACAAATGTGCCCGCCTACTAGATTAAGCATAACTCCATAACTTATCAAACCACCCTCGTACATTTATTGGGCTTTCGGTCAAGGCTTCTCATTTGTGTGTTTGTTGAGGGAAATGTACTCTTATCTCTCAAATTGTAGTCAAGTGCTTCAGCATTGTTGATAATAAATTCACGTAACTTTTGGTTTGACCAGAAACAATTTCACTTTTAAATCTTCTTTTGATGGATGATTGTCATGATGATTACTTGACATGATTTATTTTTAATCATTTGAAATATGTTTAATTTTTTGTATACCATTTTTTTTCCATATACTATGCCTTTTCGCTACTTCATTTCGTACAACTCAACGAAAAAAAAAAACCACAAAATTGTCAATCTCACCTGGAATACGGTCTTAAAAAATGCATCTTTATGTATAAATATATCGTATATAGTATGGTAGACAACGCTTTCACGAACTACGTCAGTGCATGCAAAATGATGAAGATGATAATCCAGGAAATACACTCACGCCTGATTCTCAGGTATTATAACTGTTTTTTTTTTCTCTCAATCTAAACAGCATAGTTTGGAATCTGCTCATTTTCTGCTTTGTTATTGATATCCTCTTATTTATCCAATACAGAATAGCTCCACGGATGGTGTCTTTACCAATCGATCAACGCATCCATTTAAGGTCATCGAAACCGATACAATGAGCATACAGAGCATGACTTCATTGGGTCGCGTGGGACGCATTTTGGCGGGCAGTATTGATCCATCGGGTGAGTATAACTTTAAGGTGTGGGTGGGAAAACAACGAAATTTTAACTGAAATACGAGTGAGTGAGACCTGAAAATTTTACCAAAAGGCTAGGCGACTAACCGAAGGTTTTTTAACCCTGGAGTCACACAATGCAAGAACAAACACTCCTCAAGTGACACTACAGGGTTGCCCATATTCGACGGACCCATGTTTTTTTTTTAAAAATCAAAGAAAAAAATAAAAATTTGGCGGTTGGCAATCTTAATCATTTAATTTGTTCCAAGTAGATTTGTTTACATCAATTTTTGAATATGATATCTCTCAAATGGCCGCCTCTGGCGTTGATGGCGTATTGTGCCCTTTTTGCAGCATTTTCCATCGATTTCGCCAACATTTCGGCCGGAATAGCGGCTATTTCTTCACGAATGTTGTCCTTGAGCTCTTCTACGGTCCTTGGCTTGTTAACGTAAACCTTTGACTTCAAATATCCCCACAAGAAGAAGTCAGGCGGCGTCAAATCGGGCGAACGCGGTGGCCAGTCCAAATCACCACTTTTCGACATCAAACGGCCCGGAAACAATTTCTTCAGAAAATCGATTGTTATGCGACTTGTGTGCGGTGGAGCGCCGTCTTGTTGAAACCAGAACTGCCTCATACGCTTTCGACGAATAATTGGCATCACAAAATTGGTCATCATGTCGCGATAACGCTCCTGGTTGATGGTAACAGCATGGCCATTTTCATTTTGGAAGAAAAACGGCCCAATGACCGTTTTCGCACTAACGCCGCACCAAACTGTGACTTTTTCGTCATGAAGAGGCACTTCTTGAATCTCCTGAGGATTTTCAGTGGCGTAAATACGGCAATTTTGCTTATTTACGGTCCCATTCAATTTTTAAATGGGCTTAATTTTTTAATTTTTTAAAAGCACGTTGAGTTTTCACAATTGACTTGTTCTGTTGAATGTAAATTTCAACTATTTCAGAGCGCTCGCGTGGCGTGTATTGTTCCATGGTAAAAATCAGCTTGGACTGACGCTTCAAACGCGGTATGTCATTAAGCGATCTGACATCTCTGTCAAAAGTTATGGCGTTGCCAGATGGGTCCGTCGAATATGGACAACCCTGTAGATTCGGGACTAGTCTTTAAAACTTTATTGCCCAGTTTGCACTGCGATTTCTGTGTATCAACTTTAATAAAATAATTTTTTGACATTTTGCTTTACATGTCCAGAGCACAAGAAACAGTTATTCGCAACAGTGTGACCAAGAAAAAATATATCAACTCTGAAAAATAAGCGATAATGATATTCGTAATTTTGGGCAAAAATATCGATATTTGGATATATCGATCATATTTTCGACTTCCCTATTTAAAGCCTTACCACCCCTAAAGCGGCATTTTCAGGCCTCAACTTAGATCAAATCATGCGGAACCGGCATTATTGAATGTGTCCGCTTTTAAATACTAAACCCTGTTCATCTTCATTCGACCCTCTTGATTGCAATAAATATCCGCCGAACTCTTTAATCGTATCTTAGAAAACCCAACTCTTAGCAATTCCGATCAATTGAATTCGGCCTTGTAAATGTTTGATGAATGTCTGTTTTAGTTTTCGATTTTCCATTAGATTTTCGTTTAGAAGCTCATTCTTAGAGGTTTTGTTAAGTATCTACTTGGTCTTTAAATGAGGAAAACGACGATAAACGATAACTCACTTAAACTTAAAACTCGTCATTGAACTGAACCGAACCGAAAACCACCAAGCAATATGGTTCGGTTCAGTTGAAGTTGTCATTGAACTGAACCGAGCCGAGTTGTTGACGAGTTTTGAGACGTAAAGCGCTTACCTTCAGACACTGATATTTTTGAAGACACCGACAGCATTTTCGAAGGGATACCGTTTCGGTTTATTAGCTGCAAATAGTGGTTCGGTTACGGTTCGGCTAAGATCCGTTTTACATTCCTGGAATTTTAGGTCAAGGTTTTTTTTTATTTGTCAATTTGAGAGTTGTTTCTTTTAAAAAAAAAACACTAAAAAAATTAAGTTTCTTGAGTTGAATGCAGGTGAAGCGTTTGCAGGGTCCAATGGGATATTCCCATTGATAGCTCTCAGAGCTTCCCAAAATATACCGCCAGAAACCCTTCAATTATTTATTTCTCTTCAATTTTTGCACACACAGCTATCAGCGTTGATCGCGAATCTCTGGCCTCCATGAACGCCCAACAGCAGCAACAACAACAACTGCAGCAGCAGTTACCGCCCACAACGTCGACAACAACAGCAACCAACTCCAGCGTATCCTCCACCTCAAGCACACCTCGGATCTCGCCCAAGCATCAACAAGTCACCAGCATTAACACATCTGCAATCTCCGCAAATGCTGCTCCCGTTGCTTCTCTGTCAACTGCAACTGTCGGTACAAGTGCCTCCACAGCTGGCAACGCCATAATGCTGCAAGAGCCGGATGTGATTGCAAGCACCAAGCTGGCCCAATCCAAAACCACAGATTCAATTACCTCCTCGAGTGGACCTATAGCGCCACCGCGTCGCAAAAAGAAATCACGTAAATTCTCCAGCAGCTCCTCGGAGCAGTTTAACATGAATGAGGGTATGCGTCTGCCTCCGGCGGATACGGAGGACACTGACAGCGATACACGTTCGGTGAAAAGTGTGCGTGATGTCCAACAGAGAATTCGTGATGATTTTGTCAAGGAATTTGAGAGTTCACTCAATGATGTTAACGTCACGGCCTCCAGTAATACTCTGACCTGTTCCTCGACCAGCACAATTGTGTCGGCCACTGCCGTGACGACCACAACGCACTCCTCGACGCTGGTTCAAATGGCAACGACTAGTGCCAAGGTCATGGCCAAGCCCTCCCATTCACTAGGCAGCAGTTCTACATCGGTATACTTCAAGCCAAGTCCATCCAATTCGGCCAAGAGCAATTCGGCTCCAGGCAGGGTTAGGTAAGCAGAGAAAAGAGACCAAATTTTCAAATCACTTAAGCACATTTTTGTTTCGCAGTTCCATTGATCCCAATCAGGGCCTTAATCTGTTCAAGGCCATACAGGGTGGCTATGTGGTCAAACCACGGGATGAGGCCAGCAACAAAGCTCAGGGACCGTCACAGGATGAAATAGAACGTATTGAGAAAATGCTTATGGAGAATGCAAGTCGTCCCAAGCTGGCTGGCACCGGTTCCAATAGTCTAGGCAGCTCCACACGGTAGGTTGGGGGAGAAATTTTTGGCGGAAATGGGCGAAATGAACCTCTAAATTCTAAGATTTCTCCACAGAAGTCCTTTCGATCTAGTTATCATATTCAAAACTTGGAAGCTGCGCCTCAAGTTAGTGAAAATGAAAACTTATTCACGTAGAGAGCTTGTCCAGTAAATGCCAGTTCATTGAGACCCATTATGCATATGACAACCGAAATCACAACCGTTCTTATTAACCGGTATAAACGATTCAAAACCGTAACTGCAACTTTTTTTGAAAACATAAAGTCTTGCTAGAATATCGATTAAGTATCGCCACATACGGAAGACATCGGGTGGCAGCGATAACACTATTTTGCTACTTATGTCAAGACAAACTACTGAAGCAACTGTGGGCGAAAACGTACAAAATAAGTTTTCTTTATTTATTTGCGTATTTCGCTGTTAGGTTGCGCGCACACATGCAGCTGAAAGATGAACTAAAGGCAGAAGTTAAGGCTGATTTGGACAAATAACCATGCTCCGTACAACCTCAAGCTCAGAGTCAATTAAGCATGTTTGCCAGTTCATCTTTCAATCGCATGTATGCGTGCGCTCTTAGATAAGTTCGTTATTACAGCCATAACCGATTCTATTAAGACCGTTCCTTTTCGGTTTCGGTTCGACTAGGTTAACCTCTACGTACATATCGATAAGAAAAGAAAATAACTAAAAAGTGAAAGGGTTAGAGAGAATGTTAAGACTATTTCTGGTCCAAGTCGTGGAAGGATAATGCCTCGATCTACGTTTTTCTGAGTCCAGCTGAGCCATTATATTCAATAACCATGTCTTTTTCGCTTCACGAATTTAGGATTTAAAGAGCAGGCGGGAACAAGCTCTTGTTTAATAATCCGGGTTTAAGAGCCTTTTTTTTTTTTCTTTTCTGAGGTCCGGTAGGTAGGTACAACGATCAGGCCCTACCGTAATATACTCTGTACCCTTAAAGAGAAAAAAACCCTGTTCAATAAGTTGCCTTTAACTCAAAAAGAAAAAATTTCTGAAAAAATTGCTGAACTTCTTAGTTCCGACTTATGTCCTTCCAGATAGCTGCTATGTGTCAGATAAACTTACAATTCACTGTGTTATTTGTAAGTTTATATGACAAATAGTTCTATGTAGAAGATGTGAAATCAGCGCACTTATTCAATAATCTCCAGAAAAGTATAAGTAGCTACAAACATGTGCGATGACCCAATGTTGCTAGAGTGCAAAAGGTCCTTTGTTTCGATTCCCAGAAAAGCCTGAAACAATTTTTCTTTGTTTTTCTGAAAGACTTGAATAAACAAAGTCAGGTAAGGAGTGTGGGGCGATCCTATGGAATCGGGGATATCCAGCGCTTGTAAATAATATGACCGCTCTCCCAACCCAAAGAGAAATGAAGAGGGGATGCGCTTAGATACTAATTAGACTGCGGTTTACTGGTTCGTCAGTCACCGTATTTTAAGGTCTCTGCCTATATGGATAGTTAAAAGTTAAATTTTAGGGAATATTAAAAACTTTAAACCCTCCTCGGGTCCATTAAAACTTAACGTTTTTGAGTTAAAATCTCCATGAAATATATGTATTATATGTACTAGCTGAACACCCCGAGACTTTGTCCGCGTCCCAGATTCTAACTTCTTCTTCTTCTTGATTGGCCCGATGCATGCATCACAACCGTTCGACGGTCTCGGCCGCTGCCAACAATGTCCGCCAGTCGCTTCTGCTCCGTGCGAGCTGGGACCAATTGGTCAAACCAAGCTTGGCAAGGTCTGCCCGAACCTGGTCATCCCATCTCAGTCGAGGTCTCCCCCGCCTGCCTCTTCCTCCGAAGTCAGCCGCCTTCGAATAATAAGCTTTCCTTACTGGAGCTTCTTCGTCCATCCTGGTGACATGTCCTAACCAGCGCAGCCGCTGTTGCTTTATGCGCTTGACCAGACAAGTGTCCCCATAGAGCTCATACAGTTCGTCATTATTTCGAATGCGGAAAACATCGCCAACTTTTAAAGGTCCATAAATCCTCCGAAGAATCTTTCGTTCAAACACGCCAATCGCCGCTTCATCCGCTGCTGTCATTGTCCATGCTTCTGCGCCGTATTGCAGGACTGGGATGATTAGCGACTTGTATAGGGCTAATTTTGTTCTTCGCTTGAGGTCTCTGCTCTTGAGCTCTCTACTTAGCCCGTAGAAGCATCGGTTTGCAAGAGTGATCCTTCTTCGGATTTCCAGACTGATGTTGTTGTCGCTGGTTATCGTCGTTCCGAGGTAAACAAAATCCTCAACAACTTTAAAGTTGTATTCTCCCATTGTAACAAATTGTCCAAGACGCAAGGACTTTTTGTCCGCGGATACAAGGTATTTCGTCTTGTCCTCATTCACCGCTAGACCCATCAGTTCTGACTGCCTCTCAATCTCTGAAAACGCCCTGCTTACCGCCCGTTCGTTTTTGCCGATGATGTCGATATCATCGGCATATGCGAGTAGCATTAGATCTTTATGAATAAAGGCGCCCGTTCTGTTGGCATGTGGGCACTGGCGCAGTATATATTCCATCAGTAGATTGAAGAAGTCGCACGATAAGGTATCGCCCTGCCTAAAACCTCTCTTGGTATCAAATGGTTCGGAAAGGTTCTTTCCTATTTTGACGGAGCTTTGTGTACTTCTCAACGTCATCATGCAAAGACGGACGTACTTTGCTGGTATACCAAGGGTAGACAAGGCTTCAAAAAACCTTGACCTTATCGGCGTGTCGAAGGCTGATTTATAATCAACAAATAGATGGTGTGTGTTGATGCCTCTCTCATAGGTCTTCTCCAGGATTTGTCGTAATGTGAATATCTGGTCTGTGGTGGATTTACCAGGTCTAAAGCCACACTGATAAGGTCCAATCAGTGTGTTAATAAGCGGCTTAAGACGTTCACAAATAATGCGCGACAGAACCTTATATGCAATGGGAAGGAGACTGATCCCGCGGTAGTTGGCGCAAACTGCAGGGTCTCCTTTTTTAAAGATTGGGCATAGAACACTTAAATTCCAATCGTCGGGCATGCTTTCGTCAACCCATATACGGCAAAGAAGTTGGTGCATGCACCTTACCAATTCTTCCCCTCCAGCCTTGAACAATTCAGCGGGCAGCTCATCAGCGCCAGGTGATTTATTGTTCTTTAGCCTTTGTATGGCTAAGCAGACTTCCTGTTGGGTCGGCGGGTCTATCTCTATGTTGTCGATTGGCGGCATCGCTACTTCTCTAGAGGCGGCATCATGTTCGTCATCGCCTCCCAGTAGGTTGGAGAAGTAGCTTCTCCATTTGTTAAGCGCCACTTGCGGATCGGTGACCAGATTCCCGTGTTCGTCTTTGCATTGTGCGACTCTGGGCTTAAAACCTTCTGTTAATTGCTTAATTTTTTGGTAAAATTTTCGAGTCTCACTCATGCCGAATAACATCTCGACTTCCTCGCGCATGCGCCTTTCCTGCTCGCTCTTTTTCCTTCTAAAGAGGCGCTTCCGCTCTTTCTTTTTCTCCTGATATCGCTCCGTAACAGCCCGCGTTGCTCCCGACTGCAGAGTTCTCCTGTAGGCTGCGTCTTTTTCTGCAGTAGCAAGTCGGCACTCCTCATCGTACCAAGTCCGACTTCGAGGGGACTCGGAGTACCCGAGTATCTCCTTGGCAGCCGTACTCATGGAGTGTGATATACGATTCCACTGTTCGCATATATCGGAAGAAGATGGGGAGGTTTCCCTGAGCAGTTGGGCGAGTTTGGCTTTGTAGGCATCAGAGGTCCCTTGTGATTGCAGCTTCTCGACGTTTAGCTTTCGATGTGTGCCAGAGCGTGAGGCATTTGCCACACTAAGCCGCGTGCGTACCTTGGCTGCAACCAGGTAGTGATCCGAGTCTATGTTGGCTCCTCGAATCGCACGCACGTCTAGTACACTCGATGAGTGCCTTCCGTCGATCACAACGTGATCAATCTGATTTCGTGTTCGTTGATCAGGGGACTTCCAGGTCGCCTTATGGATGTCGAGGTGTTCAAATCTCGTACTACTTATGACCATGTTCCGGCCTGCAGCAAAGTCTATTAGCCTCTCTCCGTTACCGGAGGTTGTTTCATGAAGGCTAAATCGTCCGACTGTCGAACCAAAGACTCCTTCTCTCCCGATTTTCGCGTTAAAATCGCCTAGCACGATCTTTATGTCGTGATCGGGGCAGCGCTCGTATAGTTGTTCCAGGCGCTCATAGAATTCGTCTTTTGTCGAGGTGTCCTTGTCTTCTGTTGGCGCGTGTGCACAGATAAGACTAATATTAAAATATTTTGCCTTAAGTCTAAGCGCGGCAAGCCGCTCATCAACTGGTGTAAAGCTGATGACTGAGTGGAGTAGTCTATCACTCACTGCAAAGCCGCACCCAAACTCGTGCTTGGAAACATGCCCGCTGTAGTATATCTTCCAGGGGGGTGGTGGTTTCTGTTTTTTCTTCTCTTTTGGTAGCTTTATTAACTTGCTCCCATATCCAATCCATCGCATTTCTTGGAGTGCAGTAACGTCCGATGAGTATTTTTTGAGGACTTTCACCAAGTCGATATCATCACCCTCTCTGTTGAGGGTACGTACATTCCAGGTGCATATCCTCAAATCGTGGTCCTTAAAACGTTTGCGTGGGTCGTCGTCAGGGGGGGTCCGTATCCGAGGCATTGTAGTTGCAGTTTTCATTGGTGGTGATTTTTACGGTGGTGGGTACCAAACCCGACGCACTAACCCTATATATTATACCCTGTAGGGAAGGGCGGGTCGCCGCTCACGTTAGTCAGCAGCAATGCGGGTGCATTGCTACTGCTTACGGTGGTCACCACGTGGAGGTGTGAGTCGACTTGGGACGTAGTAAGCCAGGATCACACTGGGTTCGCCAAGTTGAACCGATCAGCAGCTTTACCTGACCACATACGCCCCCATTAGGTCCAGAAGATCTATTACTAGAAGTTCTGAACGACCACCGGACTTGGATGAAACCTGCAGCCTGTGTAATATGCGCGAAAAAGGAAAATGTGGAACAATTTATCAATTGTATTTATCGCAAAAGAGGTGCGAAATCAGCACTTCCATAGCATCACCTTAACCGAGTTTGAACTACAAAGAATTTTAAATGGAGAAAATTGGTGCACCCTTAGCATCCTTTTTAGCAGAAGCCACAAAATATCTGGAGACAAATTGTAAACTGAAGATTTTTAAGTTTTTATTTTAGTATTTTTTATTTTTCTAAAACAGCTGTAGAGCCGTACCCTCATTGACGGAAGTTCCCCTTCTGGTGACGAACGGGGGAAGGTGGGTGAGTAGTCAAATGAAAGGCGACTCTCAGACAATCATATGTATATTTGTTAATATATAGAAAATACAACATGTATCAACTGACGGTTTTAAATAAACCATTGTGGTATTGTATAAAACTTACCGTTTCCATTATTGTAAATACTCCTGTTGATATTTTGACCTCTAAGGGCGGTATCCACGGCTCGCGAATGGCCGCGAAATGAAAAACTCCAAATAAAAAAAAATCTGCTGCGTAATTTGTTCGTGTGGTAATTTCATATTCTGGTTTCACTCACCGAGTAAAAAAACTTACGTTTGCCGCTACGTTATGTTTGAAAAATAACGTAGCTTTAAGTGCTGTTAACGCCTATTTTTTGTGGCGACGCAAAGAAAATAGGTTTCTATTCTAAATTATGCGGGCAAGAGGAACACAACAACAACGTCAAATTAAAAATGAGCGGAGCTAAGCAGATTCCGGCAGAAAACGTCGCCAAATAGCATTTTCCAGCGCCTTTTATTGAAAAAGTCACGCACACAGAAAATGTCGAATGAGGAAATTAGCGACGTTCAATTTGATGTTACTGCGCTCATACTGCAGATTGTAAAATGGCATAATGATAAGAACAATTAATGTGTGTTATTCATATTATTTAATTCTAATAATTTATTAAAAAGGTGCACAAAATATGTTGCATGCGGATGTTGTTGTTTATAAGTTCGCGGGATCATTTAACAGTGCCAGACAAACACAAGGTTTCTTTGAAAAACGATTCATCGATAGAAAAAGGGTGTTATCGTGTTATTAGCAGCGGCTTAGCAGACTCTGTTAGTGAATACGGAATATCCATTTTTCGCGAGAGATTTTTCGCGCGCCGTGGATACCCGCCCTTTACTCAATAAAAACGAGAGCGTAAGTTAAAGTCGGCTCTAACCGACTTCGATATACCCGTTACTCATGAAAAAACATGTTTAACAGTGTTCCCGCGTTCCTAAGTGTGACCATCCAAAAAGTATGCAACATTTTTTTAGGGTGGTAGCGGGGAGGGCTTGGTTCACTTTTTTGCTTATAACTTGAGAACCGTTCATCCGATCTTTATCATTTCTTCGGCAAATCGATTCATTTGGCTAATTACTAACTATCTCTAGAAGGTACGAATCCTCTATCTTTAAAACTGTAGGAGATATAACTTTTTTCCAAATTGTGGGGCGGGAGGGGGCGTGGCCAAAATTTGAAACAAACTTGATCTGCGTGCAGATAAAAGAAGCATTTGTCCCATACATGTCAAACCTCTATCTCTTACCATCTCTGAGATCTAGGTGTTCATACAGACAGACGGACGGACGGACGGACGGACGGACGGACAGCGACGGACAAAGGCTAAATCGACTCGGCTGTTGATGCTGATCAAGAATATATATACTTTATATGGTCGGAAATGATTCCTTCTGCCTGTTACATACATTTGCACGACTTTAGTATACCCTTTTTACTCTACGAGTAACGGGTATAACAACAGCATACTAAAATAAAAAAAAACCTACTAATACTGTCGTCACTGCTAAAGAACTGTAAAGTCATTGCTGAGTCACTGTCAAATCACTGTCGAAGTCAAAAAACTGTCAATTTGATTTCAAGTCACAGTTAAGTCACTGTCAAATCACCGTGAAGTTCGCTGTTGCCAGTCAAGTCACTATCAAGTAACTGTCTAGTTTGCAAGGCTAAAGCAAGCATAAACTATGCCAAATTCGGATTACTTTGCTGAGTAATTTCAGTTATCAGTGATTATGAAAATAAAAAGATTGTTTTTCCTGGGACGCCCGGTAGAAGCGAAGCTCTTCACGTCGATAAATCCGACTTAAAGAATGGCAAATAGACACTTTCAGGTTTCTGTACAAATAAATGTTGTATAATGTAAAAATAAATTAAGATACTGTCATTGTCGAGTCACTGTTAAGTCACTGTCCCCTATTGCTGCACACTGTCAAGTCACTCTTAAGACACTGTTAGGACACTGTCAATTTACTGTCAAATCACTGTCAAGTTACTGTTAGGTCACTGTTAAAAAACTGTAGTCACTGTTAAGTCACTGCTCAGTCACTCTAAGTCACTGTCAAAACACTGTCAAGTCACTGAGAAGTCACTGTCAAGTCACAGTGAAATCTCTGTCGAGTTACTGTCGAGTCACTGTTAAGTCACTGCCCCCTATTGCTGCACACTGTCAAGTCGTTTAAGACACTGTAAGGACACTGTCAAGTCACTGTCAAAACACTGTCAAGTCACTGTCCAAATGTTAAAGCCACTGCTAAGTCACTTTCAAACAAACATAAGACAGCCACTCTTTTTTCTTACCCACTTCTCTTCCCGCCACTTCACCCCTTCTCCACCCCACATTTCCCACCAACTCCCCCCCCCACCCTCTCCACACAACCCACCTCCTACTACGGTAATGGTAAAAGCGGCTGATTTTTAAAAAACGAAATTCAAAGACAAAGACATACCCAAAGAATTTGTCGCAAAGACAAAATTTTTCAAGTTTTAGTCCCCAAGTCGGACGTCCGTAAAGAGCGTCGCTCTAATAATATATAATGACTAGCAAAAATCCCGTCGGGCTTCGCTGCGGCTTTAACATTATGGAAAACTCATTCAAGTCAATCGTAAGAGTCAAATATTTACCAAATTCCCAAAATATTCTCTAAATTTGTTTCCTCTGTAGAGCCCAGAAATCGAATCATACACACATAGGCTAGAAGTCAACGTTTTACTACTTTGCTTTTTCACGGTTACGACTTTGCTGCTGCGTTGTTACCAACACAATCCCACTCCACCCATTGCCCACTCACTTCTTCACACAACTTCCACCCGTTTCTACGCACATCCCTCCAAAAATTGGGAAAACACGTGTCGAATGTTTGCGTACTATGCTTGCAAACCAAGTTTCCAAGTCAATCGGATGAAAAAATAAATTTTAACCTTACAGACTTTTCCGACACTTTTTCGACTTTTCCAGGTGGGATTTTTCAGAAACTTGAAACACAGTTATTGTTAAATTTTCATAAAGATCTTTGAAAATGAGTTTGAATCTGATCGGATAATAAACAAAAAGTTTCACACAACAGTTTTCCATGAATTTTTTCCGACTTTGGGGATAGATTTTCAAAAATTTGAAAGTCACTTTTTTATGTTTTGTTATGTGTAATTTGAAAATGAGTTTGGCGCTAATCGCTTTGCAACTAAAGTTTCGCCCAAACAACCTTGACCACCCACTTTCCACTTAGCGGAGGTAAATTTTCCGACAGATTGGTAACCCGTTGTTGTTGAATTTTCATATAGATCTTTGAAAAATGAGTTTGAATCTGATCGGATGAAAAACAAAAAAGTTTCATACAACAGTTTTCACGAATTTTTACATTACCCGACAGAATTTCCCGAAATCCGTTCTTAGTATACTTACAACATAAGATAAAACTACTGCAAAATCTCATCTTTCTATCTTTTATGGTTTAGGCTGTGCGACGGTCACCAGTCAGTCAGTCAGGTTGAACTCTTTTATTGATAGAGAACGAACTGCCAAATTGTCTGGTCTGAAAATGGAAAAACTCAAGTGTTGGTACTGAATTTTATATGTTTTTGGTCAGTACACCGACCAATTTTGGTCTATTATGCCCGCTACAGAGATTACAACTCTCCTAGCAGCCCTATTTGCTGTACAAATAACAGGATTTTTGTGGGTTCTAGTTTACTAATTTTTGTTTGAGTGTAGAAATGTGGCACGCGTTCTCTTCTTCTTCTCTTTACAATATCTGCATAGTTGGGTGTTTCTTATTCCCAGCTTATGCAGGCGGGTGAGTTAGACATGAGGATACACGATAGCATTATGCGCGCTCAGAAGGTGATAAATTACTCGGGAGTCAGGCTCGACTCAAAGCTATCGTTCCAAGCTCATAGACAGCACGTAGTAAGGAAGACTGCCACTGTGACATGCTCGCTAAGAAGACTAATGGCGAATGTGGGCGGATTGGTGTAATGAAGGCGGAAGTTACTAATGGAGGTGAACAATGCCATTCTTCTTTATAGATGTGAGATCTAGGCAGATGCTCTAAACACAAAATGTCGAACAAATCAATTTAATCGATTCAAAGAAAGAAGTGCATACCGGACTGTATCAGGAGCATCAGCAATGATGATCGCAGGTGTAACGCCTATCAACCTATTAGCCAGAGAACGAAGCCAAATATACGGATTGCGTCAAGCTATCAAGGCAAACTGTGGAATCAATTAGGAAGAAGCCCTCACCGCGTGGCAAAAGAGATGGGCAAACGAAATAAAGGGCAGATGAACAAAAGGACTTATTCTAGAGATTAAAAGTTGGCTTTGAAGCAAGCACGTTTATGTCGACTTCTACGTTACACAGATGATGATAGGACACGGCTACTTTAGCGCATTCCTGCACTCAATTGGCGAGTCAACCTAACACGATGTGTAGGACAAATACAGCAACAAAACAAAAAAAGAAAAAAAAAAAACCAAAAACCCCCCCCACCCCTAGAGATGACACTTTCTCGTGCACTACGTAAAAAGTTATCGATACAGATTCTATCCCCCTTACATGTGTCTGCCCACTCACCATAGTTACGCCAGGTTAACTGCTTGCAGGCCTGCTCCACATGCTCATCTATGGCGGAGAGTTCATTGCAAATCAGCTGCAACTCAGCCGTGGCACATTCTCCACTTCGTATGCCATTATAATACTCTCCGATTTTGATCAGACGTATACGACGTTCCCAGTAAGCATCTCGTTGATCATATAGCTTAAGCAATTCCTTGGGCAATTCAAAGAGTTCACCTGACAGGCTACCTGTGGCCTGCAAGGCCAACAGGTATTTCGTCTCCTTGAGCAAGGTGAAGAGAGCAAGGGAAAAATTGAGCTGTAATTGCTTATCCGTTTCCAATTGATATATTAAAGATTCATCTAGACCCAAAGCCACCATTTTGTCTATGCCCTGTTGCCAATTGTTCCAGATCTTCAATTGAAGATGGCTTAACTTGGTGGTTAAAATGTTGCGTCGCGAACACAAGGAGCACCATTTTGAGGGTAAGGTTTGAAGTTCGGATTTCTCAGTTAATCTGGAAAGGACAAAATTGGAAGTAATAAAGATTGGCTGCTTCATTTGTGCCACCTACAAAATCTCCACTAGCTGTGTCAGCTCTTTGGCTCCCAGCCTGTCGCAGCAAATAATATGCTGCTCCAGCCACATCATGGCCCCCGCAATTGGTGGGAAATTGAAGGTCATTGGCAGGGCAGCCAATCCGCGGCACTCATAACCCAACAGCACCTCGCCCACGCTCCTCTCCAGTTGGTGCAACTCGGTTTCATAAATGCCCAGCATGTGTGGCAGCAGACGCACCAATTCCGGCTGCATGGTCCGGCGTTGTAGCAAACAGCCAAACATTAGCGTCAGCTTGAGTAAGTGCATCCAACTGTGACACTGCTCGTAGGCCTGCAGCAAGACAGTGGCCAACTTTTGCTCCAGCAAATGCATGCGAGCAAAGAAAATGCTCTGTTCACGTTTGAAACATTTCCATTTGTGGGCCGCCGGAGCGGCCAAGTCCACATCCACATTGCTCCATTGCTCGAACAACAGTTTAAATTCATTGAAGATCTAAGGGAAGGAAGGAAGGAAACAGTTGCCACTACAGCTAAATTAAAGCAGTTGGCTTTACCTCTCGGACACGTTCGGTGAGCAGTTTGCCACGCAATCCGCCAATTTCCAGCTTCTCCAGTTGCTGGAATTGCACGGCTGCCTCAAACACTTGACGCAGCTCCGACAGCTGGGCCAAGAAGCCATCAAGTGTTTGGCCAAACACGTCTTCGGTGGAGAATCGCCACAACTGCTGCAGGTCGTCGGGTGGGGGAGAGTGGGCAACTGCCCCGGGCAGAGCTGGCAACAGCAATTGACTGCTGGCATAACGTTCCTTGTACTCCAGAATGCGTTGCCTGTGCACAATCCATTGAATGGGTCAGGAAGTTGAGCATATGATAGCCATTTCACCTACCTGAACAGCTCCAACACCTCACTGGTTCGATTTATCTTCAGCAAGCCCTCATCCGCATCGCCCTGGAACAGCAGAGGAAACTCCAAATCTTCGGCCGCTCGATGTACCAGCATGTTGCAGATACAACGCAACAGCACACTCATCCTTTGGGTGCTGCGATAATATCGAGCATTGCTCCATATTAAGTGCACCACATGCACCAGCGGAGCAATCAGCTCATGTCCGTTGCTGAACTGCACCGAGTTGAAGGCCGAAGTCTGACGCAGCAAAGGCTGCAGAAACAGTGAGACATCCTGGGCCTCCAGCCAGGCGGTGACCAGTTGCCGAAAGGCTTTAGCATATGGCTGGTAATACACAGACTCAATCCGCTCCAGAATCTGGGCCAAGATCTTATGAGTTGACTCACGCAGTTGCTCGTAGATATTCTGCAGATTCAGCTTTCGATTCGTCCAGAAGCCAATCTCTTGGGCTGGCATGGAGACAATATTGATATGCTTCGAGGGTACACTCGTCGACTGGGCCGCAGCTGGCGTGGTGGCCAACTGGCTAATGGGTAGGCATTCAGAGCGTTCCATTACAATGTCATGCATTTGGGTTGTCCAATTGATGAACATTTCTTCCAACACATTGCGAAACTTGGGATCCAATGCGGGCCTAAAATGGCTGAGCAAAAGATTTTTGGTTTTTTTTTTTTTTGATTTTCCGCTTTACTGACCCAATTCTGAAGCATTTGCCTGGTGCTTTGACAGCTTTTGAAATCTTGCTTTAGGTTTTCTTGGTTTTATTTCGGGCAAATTGCATTTCAATTTGATATCAATTGATTTGATATTATGGCTTGATTTTTTGTTGGAACTTTTGGTGTAGTGCTAATTACAAAGATATCGAATTTTGTTCCATTTTTATCGAAATTTGAAAAAACCGCAATAACCCGTTATTTTCCCCAAGAAAAAATTCAAAAATTTCTTTCTCTTTTGGATGATGTAACCTAATGTAAACAAATTCAAAATGTGTTCTATATTAAATCTGTTAGAAATTGTATAGTTTAGCTTTATCTGAAAAATGAGCCATTTCAGTTTTACCGTTCAATGTTTAAAATGTCTTGGTCCATTTGCTCCCCGTTTGTGTGCACAGTTTTCCTCTCGCGCAACCAACAAAGTCTCCCACCATAGCCTGAAATCTTGTTGGCGCGTCCCATACTCTTCTACTTGAATCGTTCACCGCTCATCACTCGCGGGTTTTCGGAAGAAATCAAACAATCAAAAAATTCAACGTTTTTTACTCCTGTTTGCAATACAATGTGCACGTTTGAGTGTATGAAAACTTTAATATAATATACAACCTTTACCTTGCTTTATTTCTTTAAATTGACGACTTCCTTATAGTTAGGACTTCTGAATTTCCAAGAAAGAAGTGACAACAAGAGATTACTGCGTCCTCTTCATCCTTGGACAACGTAATTATTAGTTCTTGAAAATTTTTTATTTGCGCAAACACATCCCTTTGATCTTTGCCTCGTTAACACACTCTTCACTTAATGCTCTTGTCTTTTGTAGAGCCTTCACAAAATTTTAATAAACGTTTTTATGACAAGTGGCTCGACTTTACATTTTCTTGTCCAACTTGTAATTCGTTCTACCGGCCATTCGCGTAGTCTCGTGGCGTTCTCGACTTCCATTTGCACCAAAAACATTTGTTTGGTATATCCTTGTTCAATCCGAACTTTGCACATCGTTTGTTCCTTGTTATCAAATCAAGCAATGCCTTGTTCTGTCTTTTTACGGTGCCTTCGTTCGAAGGCTGTTTCCTGTGGCAATTCCCTTTACCACTGACTAAACTCCTCAAATAAACCCCTCGCAAAAATATTTTTTTTTTCAGTAATACTCTACGCTTTTCCGATAGTTTGTTATTTTACATCATCCTTTAACAAATTCGTTCTTTTGCTGTTTTGATTTTTCTTTGAGATCTTCTCTTTTGATCGATAGTCACTTTGGTTTTTCTCTTTTGTGTTCTTGATAGTTTTTCTAAGTCTCTGATTCATGTAATCTTTACTTACCTGTTGTCTGTGTGATCTCTAAGCTTTTCAACAAATTCAAAAACTGTGCACACAAACGGGGAGCAAAACGGACCAAGACTTTTTAATACCACTTGAACGGTAAAACGAAATTGCTCATTTTCAGATAAATGCTAATAACTTAGACAATTTCTCACAATTTCTTTGAACCCTTTTGAATTTCTTCTTTTATCAACCAAATTTTGAAAA
The DNA here is from genome assembly GCA_018904235.1 of Lordiphosa stackelbergi. Lineage (NCBI taxonomy): Eukaryota > Metazoa > Arthropoda > Insecta > Diptera > Drosophilidae > Lordiphosa > Lordiphosa stackelbergi. Next base: position 38,004 of record JAEIFU010002413.1, read on the forward strand.
TTTTCTTGTGAAAATAACGGTTTATTTGCGGTTTTTTCTTTCGTAAAAGAAACAAAATTCTCGTATCTTTGTTTAACATAAATTGTCTATGAAATATTTTTTACTTTAATTTGTGTACATTGTTCTAATTATATCTAATTATGAATTATAGTCCTTTTTAAAATAACTTGTATCTCAATCTTTCTTAATTTTTAAGCTCCTATTTGGATTCAGCGCGTATTGACATCAATTTGCAGAGGATGAAAAGTCGTGTAAACTTGTGTAATTTAGCCATTTTTGGCTTTATATTGGAACTCTCAGAAACTGGGATAAGAGATGGTTAAACCTACTGGAAGACCTTGCGTGAAATAAATGGCATCTCCTTCACAAAGAGCGTTTCATTAGATGCGTCACAGCTGGGGCAACACTGCGACGCACTACTAAACCCTCAATTAGGGTTGTCAATATTTTATCGATATATCGATATTTTTATTGGACGATAAGGGTTATTCCGATATGATATTTTGCATGCCGCTATCGGTGATTATCGATATTTTTATAAGCGATATATCAGAAAAGTTACTATGGTAATAGGCGCAAATTATATGGCTAGCCTGATAAATCATCTGGTAATACACTTTAATATATTGCAGAAATACGCTGCAATATTTGATGTCAGTATTAGAATCATTGAAGATATCGTCATGAACCCAATAGCTTATAGGAGAGCTAGTGCGGATGAATTGTTCATGCTGTCTGAAAGTGCATTTCGATACTTTACTCTCTTGGCCTCAGCTTCGGCAAGCGTTTAAATTGTTTATATGTAAATAGCGATATGTCTTCGGCTTCTGGGGTTATTAGGTGACAATCGCTTACTTACAGACACCTGAAGCAGAATGACTGGAGAACACATTAGGCGGCTTCTCTTAAATTCTTCACTGGATATTTTTTTAAGCATAATTATGCTTAGATTAAAGTCTGTAAGTCTTTAAAGCCTACACTTAGATAAGATACAAATTTAGTTCGTCACAATCCTTCACATGAAAAAAAAAACACCTTAGAACTGCTTTGAAATCAGAACAATTTTGAACAGAAGCCTTTCTTATACGAAGTTATGTGCACAACTAAATTAGTATCTCTTTTGAGTACATGCTTGTAAGGTTTAAAGAAAAAGAAACTCTGACTATTAATGTAATTTAAAATGAATTTAATATTTTAACTGTTTGAACTGGCGCCCTCTACATATGGTGGCGCCCTCTACATATGGTGGCGCCTTCTGTGTACCAGCAAGCGCTAAGGGTAGCCAAGTTACATTCTATGATTGGCACAAATTTTTTTTTTAAGTGTTGAATTTATTTTTGGAGAATCTGACTCAAAGGCATAGCAGAATAAGCATACAAAAACTGCCCCACTCCGATCAGCACCAAAATTAAATATGTTGTTACCTTCAATGAGAAATTCATTCTCCTAAATTTTTAGTCTTCTAATCGCTATTCGAGTAGAGTTATGAAGCCAGAAAGATAAATCAAAAAACTCGTTTATCTTAAGAACCTAAATTTTTTTCCGAGAAAGGGCAACCCTGCTTACAGATTTAATAGAGTTGGACTATAAGCATGGACACAAACCTTCTTTAAACTCTATTTTTAGATACAAAAATCAAATCTCTTGAAGTTCTAGGACACCGACGAATTTTTCGAGCGTTTGGGCAAAATCTCTAGAGATCTCACCACTGATAAACACGCATATACAGGGTTTGTACGTTAAGTAATAGGACTGAGTCGATTAAAAAAATTTTATTAAGCCAATCCTTACAATTCTTTAAAAACTTTCAGAATAGGCTCTATTTGGGTCGATGCAGCGCTGCCAGAGCGATTTCCAATCACTGAAGGCGTCACGAAAGGCATTCTCCGAAATAGCCTTGAGAGCCACGGTGCATGCTGCTTGGATCCCCTCTGTCGTCTCAAAATGCTTTTCTTTCAACGGCCATTTCAGGCGAGGAAACAAAAATAAGTCGGGCGACTTCGGAAGCGTTCGAATGCCGGCCTTGGGTAGCAGGTAGCTGTTCACAAGAAGTCACATTTGAAGATGACTTTTGGGACCATCTTCGCGCCCACCTTGCGCATGTTCAAATGCTCCGTCACAATGTCATGAACCACAGATGTTGGTAAATTTTACATCTGGGCAATTAAACGAATACTTAGTGGACGGTCTGAGTTCAAAACTTTGTGCACACGAGTCACATTGTCGGTGTTTGTCGAAGTCCGGGCCTCCAAAAACGCCTAGTGCCACCGAAACACACAACTTCTTGCTTAAGCATCATCTGGGTAAGCCTGCTTAATCCTATCAATCGTCTCTGTCGCAGATTTACCAAGCTCTACACAGAATTCAATCGCGTTCCTCTCGCCATAGAAACACATTGCGCGAAAATGCCTCTCCCGACTCTCCGTGCTCTCGAGATTAGCTGACCAGCCGCTGGTTTTTACTTATATCGTAACCCCAATAATCCTCATAATATTTTTTTTTAATCTTTTTTAGCTAAAAATACTCTAACTGCTGTACCCGAAGGTACATCGCGTACAAAAAATATTCTAACTTTCGAAGACCCAGTAATTATATTCGACCTATTAAGTATATATTTTCTTGATCAGCATCAACAGCCAAGTTGATATAGCCATGTCCGTCTGTCCGTCCGTCTGTCTGTCCATCCGTCTGTCCGTCCGTCCGAATGAACAAACAGATCTCAGAGATGGTAGGAGATAGAGGCTTGGCATGTGTAGGACATATGCTTCTTATGCTTGCAGGCAGGTCAAGTTTGGTTTTAAGTTTGCCACCCCCCTCGCCCCCCCATGTTACATCTCCCAGCAGTTTGAAGATTGATTGGATAGAGACAGTCGCTCATTGGAAAGTAATTGTATCGATTTGAGCGGTTCTCAAGTTGTGAGCAAATAAGTGAAAAACCCCCCGCCACCCCCTTCCCACCTTTTCACAACCAACGCCGCTAGGTACCGAGTATATTATAGTCGGGCTGGACCGACTTTCTCACTTGTTTGTATTATGAATATGAAACTATTTTTATACCCTTGCAAAAGGTATTATATTTTTGCAACGCATAGAAATATTCATTTCCGACCCTATAAACTATATATATACTTGATCAGGGTGACGAGCTAAGTCGATTTAGCTTTGTCCGTCCGTCTGTCATGTCTGTTTCGCAGAAACTAGTCTCTCGGTTTTTAATATTTCGGAACCATCCGGATCGGATGACTATATCTTATGGCTGCCATAGGAACTATCGGTCGAAAAGTGGTTTTAATGGGAAAAACTTTTTTGTTTTAATGTTAACGTGTCTCACTTCAGCAATTATTAATGTTATACGCTTTCACACAGATTTGAAGTTTGTCATCGGATGACTATATCGCTATATAGCCAGAGCGGGCAACAACTGAAACGTTTAACGAACCGTTCGCGCAAACAGAAACTATTCATATGTTTTGTAGCTATTTACTATAGACAGGGAAAACGAAACCACTAACTTTATATTGCGGAAGAGCTTGACGAAACCGATTGAATATTGTTCTCGACGGCTGAATCTGCCTTGGAACGTTTCGGAACGAAACGTATACTAGAAATCGTTTGCGGAATGATCTGGCTTTTAGTTCTACTTCAGCTGCTAAATTGAAGAAGTAAATAAGCAAACGAAAACAACAAAGCGAGAGGAACAAAGTAAGCATGAAAAAAAAATATCTGAAAGTGTATACATATTGAGCAGCAAACGTTTCGAACTATTCGCGCTCGTTGCATATCGTTCCGATTCCTTTGTCCGCAAATCAAGATGAGCGCGTTTCACTTTGCGTATTTATTTTGCTCACGAACGCAAACTGAACGAGAACATTTTTTACAGTTACATTTGATCAGGTTTTTGTTATTATTTTAACTCCTGCAAAGAAAGAAACGAAACGATTCAGAAACGATTCAGAAACGTTTCGTTTCGTTAGTTTGTCTGCTTATAGCTGCGATAGAAGCTATCGGTCGAAAAGTGGTTTTTAATGAAAAACTTTTGTTTTTAATGTTAATATCTCACTTTAGCTATTATTAATATTTTTAATGTAAACGGGTCTCTCTTCAGCGATTATTAATATTATAAGCTTTTATACAGATTTGGAAGTTTTGGTCAAAATCGGATGACTATATCTTATAGCTGCCACAGTAACAATCGGTCGAAAAGTGGGTTTTATTTAGAAAAATTGTTTGTTTTAATGCTGGCGTTCTTAAACTCTGATGTATTAAAACATTTGCAAGGGTATAAAAACCTCGGCAAAGACGAAGTTAGCTTGGCCTTCTCGTTTTATGTACATTTCACAATTTATTTCAAGATGGAAGGCAGCCTGATAGCGCGGAAACAATTTTATTTTGTAAATTTAATTTTTCGGTTTGACTGTTTTTCCCAAGATTATGTCCCAAAAAATTAACAATTAATCAAATTTCTGTTAAATTTTGTTCACCGAGCTATAAAACTTTCCTTGGGTATGTAAATGTATGTGCAAATTCTGACCAAAGAAAACAAACAAAAAGAAGAAAAATTCAATGTTTTTCTATTAAAATTGGTTAGTCAAAGTTCAAAATTTTATCAGTGTCCAGAAAGAGGCTTTTGTTGCGTCCTTGGGAAAACTGCGACATCAATTGCTTCAGAATAACGCTTGATTAACAATTGATTATCCAATCCGGCAATAAAACAATGCAGCTTCTGGATGCCTGGAATGGGCTTAGCACTGTCAAATCTAGTCTTCAACTCTGCTTTCTCAGTCTCGTGCTCCTATTTCGTATAGAAAAATACATCAATCCCTTGAAAATGATTTTTTGACCATCGAAACAAAGCATCTGAGTATGGATAGGTTCACCATGGGTGATTTGGAGGCTTCTACGTCTGGCTTCTCTTTTAAAAATGTCCACTCCATCATAAAGCCTTTTAACGTGGGCAGTTGCAAAATAATGTGCCTCAGCTTTGAAGCCGACATCAAAAAATAATTTCATCATTTGTTTCCTATACATACAGTTTTTATACCCTGTACCCATTAAAAATGGGTAAAAGGGGATCAGTTGTGCAAATGTATGTAACAGGGAGAAGGAACATTTCCGACCCTATAAAGTATATATATTCTTGATCAGCACGAACAGCCGAGTCGATTTAGCCATGTCCGTCTGTCCGTCCGTCTGTCTGTCCGTCTGTCTGTATAAACGCGTCGATCTCTATAAGAGACAAAATTTTAGGTGGATACCACCCCGAATGAGTTTGTTTCAGAATTTACCCCCTCCCCCTTAAACCGCAAAAACTGTCGGAGCACAAATTTAAAGTTACAACATAGTGGCTTAGCATATCTTATCTTTGGCCGTATATCTATCAACGCACATTGAAATCTAAGCGAAAACACTGAAGTTATTCACGAAACAAATTTCACAAACATTTGTTAAAAATTCAAAGTTCTAAATTTTAACCACTCTCAAACAAAATTCCCAAAAACAGCACAAAAAAATATATTCCCACGAAAATTTTTGTAAAATTATTAAATAACAAAGTTATTAAGTGTGGATTTGTTTTTGGGCCGGTTTCCTTGTGTAAATGTGGTGTAGATTGGGGTTTTGTTCGGCCGTCTTCCTTCCTGCAGCCAAAACACTTTTTGGCTCAGGTTTTTCTCCTACGCGTTTCGCCAAATATTTTGCCTTTCTTGGGAGTCTGTATATTTTAGTAAACATATATATTTTTACATTATTGACATATTCTTAATTTTTAAATACCTATTTTAGAGGACGTCCTAGTTTTGTTGAATTGAACGATTGTTTGTTCCTGTTAGTTGTTTATTCGTCATGTTTTGTATTTGTGTGAATTGTTTCTGCTGTTTAAATGTTCTCCTTGTGAATGCAGTTCGTATGTCTTAATATCGTCTTTAAAATTAGTGCCACTCTCTTTATTTTGTATTCGCAAGCTCTCCTAAAGTCATTCTTTTCCTCTATGTTCAAAATCCAATACTCTCGTATTTTCAAAGTCAGCTGAGTGATTTGTTATGTTTATATGTTGTGCTAAAGCTGTTGTTGTTTTTCCTTATTGAGCATCCCGCTTGCGCTCATTTATTAGCTTACTCAGAGAGCGCTTTGTTGTTTCTATGTAGTTCCCGTTCCCGTACTCCCTAGGTCTCCCTCTCTTCCCGTACATTTTATTGCTGTCCTCTGTTTTTATTCTGTCTTTCATATTTGTAAATAAGCGTTTGTGCTGCTGTTTAGTTTGTA
>JAEIFU010002414.1:0-44261 GCA_018904235.1 Lordiphosa stackelbergi
ACATAAGCACATCCCAAAATTTTAAAATTTCACAAAGATAATTTCTCTAACGGCTTCAAGGTGAGTGGTAAACAGATATGGCAGATCCATTTCCCCTTTTACAATCTTGCACATTTTTAGTTCACGAATCGAAGATGTGTAACCCTTGCTGTTCACCCTGTTGTGGCCCATGCTGCAGTCCCTGCTGCGGTGACTGTTGTGGTTCCTGTTGTAGTCCCTGTTGTGGACCATGTTGTTCCCCCTGCTGTGCTCCCTGCTGTGCCCCATGCTGCAGTCCGTGTTGCAGTCCCTGCTGCAGTCCGTGTTGCAGTCCATGCTGCAGCCCTTGTTGCAGTCCCTGCTGCAGCCCCTGTTGCAGCCCATGCTGTCCACCGTGTGGAAAATGTTGCTCGCCCTGCTGTCCACCTTCTTGCTGTCCATCGCCCTGCTGTCCACCGTCTTGCTGTCCATCGCCCTGCTGTCCACCGTCTTGCTGTCCATCGCCCCGCTGTCCGCCAAAGTGTTGCGGACCCTGCTGTGCCCCATGCTGTGGACCCTGTTGTGGACCCTGCTGCAGTCCATGTTGTAGCCCCTGTTGCGGTCCCTGCGGATCAAACTGCAAGTGAGCCCAAGGAAATACACAAGCAACACCATAAATTCGTAATAGCCCGTTAGAGAAAACCCACAAAATTGTTACCAGAATGTCAATACAATACCGAAAACAACCCTCCAAAAACCTAGAAAATGAAATGTGTTTTACCATGTGAGGGGAAAAATCGGAATTAAGTAGCTAAATAGTTTCCAATTCGAAGTCCGTTTTAATCAAGACTGCTAAACATTTCGTAACCAGATAATAAGGTTTTATGAACTGAATAAGTTAAGTTATTATTCTTGTATTGTATGTTAAATAAGAATTGATTTATGACTTCGAGAGGCGCTAAAATAAAGCACCAAGATATTTATTTCCCAATAGCCGTGGAAATTTTAAGAAAAACACTCTTTGATCAATAAGTGCAAAAGCAAAATTAAAACATGTTCCATGATTTACATCGGGGGTGCGCTTGCCCATTCCGCAAGACACGCATGTGTTGTTGTGGTACGCAAAGGAATAGATTGCGCGTATAGGTTTAGCGCAAGCCATAAACCTTTATAAAGCAAAAACAAAATCATATGCGTGCTCTGCGTTTTGTTGTTGCCGCGCTCAGACCTGCAACAACAACATTATATGTGCCTCTCTTCTCTCTCTCTCCGATGTCTCTCACAAACTCGAATGCAACAACAAATTGCTTATGCGTACGGCCGAACGCTTTTCGCTATCGAGAACGATCTGCGTAGCAACGACCACTCACACGCACACACAAAAATCGATTTCTCTTTCTATTTCGTATTGTTTTTGTTGCTAGAAATATATTTTGAATTTATTTACTTTACTCGCAGCGCAACAAGTACATTAGCACTTATAAACGCGCTAGTCACAGTATTTTATACTTAACATATAATCAATTTCCCCAACTTAAATTATAACAATTATTTAGATTTTAAAGCTAACATATAACTTAAATATATTAATAGAATTTTGTTAAATTTTTAATTATTATAACTAGTTGTTTACTACTACTAATTCCCTATCTTGTATGATTTCCCTAACCTTCGTCTTGAATTGATGTACACTTCCAATTGTCTTAATACCATGAGGTAGATCTTTCCATATCCGAATAGCATTTATCAAACTCCCGCTCTCTCAAGAAAGCTTTATCATAAACTGCCTCTCAGAGCATTATAGCTTCCATTTCGGGCATATAAAATTGTTTGTGCGCTGCGATGCTGCAGGTCTTAGCATAGTGTGTAGGTAAGATGGTTCTTTGCTCGTGATGATCTTATAAATGAAAGTAAGAGTTCTGAGATTAATCCACGACTTCAGGGCAAGGTCAAAAATCTTACGAGCTGGATGTGAAATGTGGTCAAATCGTCTTCTATTTAATACATATCTAGCTATTGAGTTAAGTGACACATTAAGTTTCTGGAAATCTCTGTAATCACAGTAGCCATATAATTCTACTCCGTAGAAAAGTGTAGGTACGAGAATTTGCTTTGCTATAGTCATTTTAAAATGGACTGGTAATACCGACTTTAAAATTGCGAGCTGCCGAAGCATTCCGTATATTTTACCGGTTGCTTTTGCTATGTGATTAGTCCATGTTAGGTTGTTGTTAAACGTTATGCCGAGATTGACTGCTTGATCCACAAAATTAATTGAAGTTCCATTAATGACAGATTTAGGCAACTGGCTTGTGTCAAGGGTCTTCTTATACATGACTATACACTTCGGTTTAAAACCTAACCCGCTCTCTTTAGCCCAAGTATCAATTTTAGCAAGCACGTTATTTATGCATTTTATGCATTTGTATTGGCTTTGACGTGCTGGTAAGTTGATTCTGGGCACCCCTGATTTACACCTTTAGCTTTGCGACTAATTCGAACTTTAAAGGGCTTACAACAGAAGATCTCAAGTCCATTACGCACGCGGCGTATTCATTGTTTTTTTCCGCATAGGGATAGCCGCCCGTACGGTCTTCACCCGTAATGGCTATACGTAGAAAATCCCAGAGAGAATTATTCTTTTAGTTAACAGTTAATCCAGAACAAAGGCAACCATCCACAGCTCATACGAGCCGAAGTCAGTCGTGCTGTTATGCAAACTCTAGCCGAACTTATTGTAGTGTGTGAATCTATGCTGTACACAAAACAGGAGGCCTAAAACATTCAAAATGAAAATCACTGGATTAAAAGTTTTTGTGTTCCGCGCCTTTTTGAAAACAAGATAAAGTAATGTTGGTTTTTTTCGATTGCAAAATGGTTCGAAATATACTAAAATGAAGTTAAGGGGGAATTCTCCAAGTGCAAAATTTTTTTTTTTTTCAATTTTTTGTTGCATTTTTTTATAGCTTGGGTAGTTAACAATATCGCCCCAAAATGATTTTTTGGAATTGAAATACTTTAGAAGATATAGCCTTTTAGTCGAACAATGTCTTTGCTAAAACAAGAAATTTATGACTAAGTAAAGCTGTGAAATGTTGGCTGGTTCTTTAATTTGTATGGATACATGTTGTCGCACCAGATCAATATCGATTATTAATAGACTTTTAATCGATAATTATCGGAGGCTATGCTACACAATGCTCAGACTGATTCATCCGCTCAGAAACTAGAGCTGCGGTCGTAGCTAAAGAAGGCAGAATGAGACGCGGAACAGAGGGAGCTGCTCCTGAAAACAGTTTTTTTGAAGATGAGAAAGGTCCGCTGTATGAAGCTGGCATCGCCGACTAATATCTGTAAGTATATAATACATATCTGTAATATTTTTGGTTACTTTCTAAGCAGCTTCGGACTGCCAAGCCACTTTTCTCCAGTTCTACTAAACAGATTTTGATGAAATTATATGTAATCGACGCAGAATTGTCACCATTCTAGAACTGAATATTTTCATTTTTGATTTTTTTTTGTCATTTCCCCAAAAAGAAACTTCATAATTTAAACGCGTTTATGTCGAAACCACGTTTTTCGAACTGGCGGCCATGATATCTCCAGTTACACTGGAACCGATTTTAATGATTTAAACTGAAATCGACGCAGAATCGTCACCATTCTGGTCCTCAATCATAATTTTAAAAAATATTTTGCTATTTTTTTTTACACTAAGCTACAAAAAATAAAGCCCAAAAGGATTTTTCATTTTTTAATGGCCGCCATTTTGTCAAAAAAATCACAAAATTATTTTCGAGGTTCAGACCAGAGTTACATCTATTCTGATTATAACCCCGTTTATACTTTACGTTTCAGACATCCTGGAGACGTGGAATCATGGCCGCCAGCACTATAACTTTTTTTTTTGGACACCCACTTTGACGGCCGATAACTTTTGGAACAGCCCTCGCATCGAAGCAGTAAAAATATGTTTTGCAGCCACAAGCCCCACTTGCCCAACACAACCACAAACTGTTTATGGTCCTTCGAGCCGGATACGCCAACTGGCGTGCGTCACTGTAAGTCACCCTAGAGAAGGTCGGTGACCAAAGAGCGGTGTATTAAACGAATCAAGAAGTATGCAGGAAAAATATATGATCCATATCAATTTGATATGGGCTGGTTAATTTGACATTTTGTCATTGTTTCTATAAAACAAAAATTAATAGTATTTAGCTAAAAAAAAAGAACATAGTCGTAGTACTGAATTTTACTGCTTGCCATTTGAAACTCTTTTTTTTTCGTAGTGTAATAATGAAATTATAAAATATCACTTTGATCTAAGAAGTATCATTTTGGTATGGTCGAAGAGTTCGCTTTGATATTTTCGAACAGGTCAACTGCAAGATTGTCATATCGGCGTTTTACTGTTATGGAAAATTATCATATTTAGCCGAAGATCATACCATTTTCCTTTCTGTGTAAACGGGAAAAGGATAAATACAGAGCAACCAAAATGGCAACTTAGGATGTTGGGATGGAAATCCCATTTCAAAACTGGTTCACTGATCGAAAACAGATGGGAAAAAAGAGACAATAGCTGCCCGATGGCAAGGCAGCTCGTGTAAAGTTCTTTAAACGCCAATCGGTCATGGCAGTGGAACTTCCAAGTTACATCATTCAACGAAATTGAGAAGCTATAAAATTTTCTTCCCAATAGTCAGAAAATTATTAAAATTTTGTGTGATTTCTAAGTTCGTACCAAAAATGACATTATGATGTTTAAAAGACGCCTTTATACATACAATAAAAATGAGAGGGCAAAATTCCAAGCTAAATTACCACTCGGACCTGCGGACCAAAGCATTCGACAGCATGAGCAGATCAGGGCACACTCCAAAGCACTCCATAACAAAAAGCTGGTGTATCCGGCCATTTCTTATCTGAAAAATTTCTTATTGTCGAGAAAGAAATTTCATTTCACACATGCATCATATCACTGACTTAACAAACTCATTTGCCACAAAGTTCCAATTTAGTCACAATTTTGCTTTTCTTTAAATTGGAATTCTGTTTCGAAAAAAGGGCACTTTACTTAGCTGCAGAATGTGCTGCAGTTCAACAATATTGGTTATTTACATACCACATACCCTTTTTGCACTTTCCACCTATATCCTGGTGTCCTTTGGATGCGCCTCAAGGTATGCAACAACTTGCGCCAAAAGCAAATTTGCACAAACTAGAAAATTTGTTTTGCCTGGGATTGAAATTGAGTGAGCTACAGTGACACGCCCTTGTGTCACTTGGCCTCACCCACTTGAAGGGGCGTGGCCCTAGGACGAAATTGGATTTGCCACGTTACAAGACGTAAACATGGCACACTTTTTGTACCTTTTTTGTAGTATGCAAATTTAAGGCTCCTTTTTTCACCTAAAAAATATTGTAAAAAATGTTGAAATATCGATTCCCAAAGCAATTAAGCATCCACCTTGGAAAGAGGACACAAAGCAACTCACATAATTGGTGCCTTCCGGCCTTTGAAAACTCATTTCCTGTTACCGACTCTGACTCCGTTTTGTGTGTGTGTGCGTGTGTGTGTTTTTCTAGCATTAATGAACCCTAATTAAGTTGGCATTGCCCACTAGAACCCTGCAGCTCTTTTAAACATTTTCCCCAAGTAAACTTATCAAGTCACTGCAACATTTAACTTGAATTTGTATTTAAACTTTTGCCTTGTGAAATGTTTAATTAAAGTATGCAAAAACCATGTCTGAGCTGCCGCCAACCGTAAATAACTTCCGGTTATTCGAGACTGAGCATATCATCTGAAAGATTTTCGTGTAGTTGTTCTTGTCATGTTTTTGCTGAAATTGATATTTTAATTAATTTTTTTGTACACGGGCAAGTTTGTGCTTTTACTAATTCACATAACTTTTTTAAATGACCAACTTTTACCTGCAAGGCCAAAGGGAAAGGTGGGGCAAGGGAGAGAGAGAGACAGACACACAGAGAACACGCACAACAACTTATTTTCTTCATTAACATGCTGCCAGGAGCAGTAGTCTTAAGCTTCTGGGAAATGCTTTGAGAGCTTATTTCAATATTTACTTGTTAACCTTACGGTAGGAAAAGGAAAACACTTTTTTTTTTTTTTTTTTTTTTGGGTAATTGAAATGAGAGAAGGGCGCAGTTAAACATTGCATTTTGTATTTCATTGGCAGCTTAAGTTTTCTGTAAAGTTTCAACTAAATTTAGTAAATACAAGTGAGGATGTACCAGGGTGAAACTCAGTATCAGGCAGAAACCACGAAAGCAAAATTTTAAAGCTTCTTAATACTCGAATTGATTTTATTAAACCAAATTATCAGGGGTACCACATCGGTAAATCGGTAGTATTTCAGTGATGCCACCTTTTAACATTTGAATTTCGAAATTAATCAAACTTCGTTTTAAATTTTTAGGTGTTTTTTTTTTTAAACAAAAGTTAACAAATATTAACTGGCAATAATTTTTGTGTTGATCTTTTGCATATTTATTGTGCAATTTGTAAATCGATTGCTGCCAATTTAAGTTGAATAAAGTGGCAACGCCGAAGCCAAAGTAATGACGAGGAGCCGCTAAAATGTTGGTAAATTTTATTCTTCTTCCGAAATTATTATAAATAAAATAAATTATAAAGCAGAAAGCATCGAACAGATCTCCAGAGCGTAATTTGCCTTTATGAAGGAACATAAGGACTTGGCCGTCAATATCACAATGGGCGACAGGGAAGTTGCGGCTGTAGCCTGGAAAAAACTGACTTTAAGCCTGGCCAACCTTTCCTTCGGTTGCTTAATTTTAATAATGAGTGGCCGGCCCAATGTTATTTTCGAGCACAGCATGATGAGCATGAGCACCCTTATGATTTTGCCTACGTATATCGTCAGATTTAAAAAGAAGGTGAGATGCGGAGCCAAGGCGTTGCACTCTAGCGTCTCCTTACGGATTTGATTCTTCCCTTAATAGTCGATTGCCATCTATCGTGCCAGAGGCATTTATTTAATTAAAGCAAATCTTTAGCTTACATTTACGTTCGCCATTCTCTCGTAACCGCACGAGTTGAAATGTCTGTTTATTATTTTGGCGGGCGGGAAATTTGAATTTTTTGTGTGGGAAATAACAAATATTATACTAAGTTAAAGAAAATTAAGAAAATTAAAAATTAACAAATAGCTTACATTTCAGAATATTAACAAAAAACGAATTTAAAGTCCTAATCTAATTGGCACTTTTGGGGTGTCTACACTATGCAGTCAAGTTCGAAAGGGTTTGTGAACATGCTTAAAAAAATGAAATCGCTCGAAGTTCTGTGGCATGGCGAAAATATTCGAGCGATTTGGCAAATCGCTAGAAGCCAAATCGCTAGTGAATTCTGTGGCATATCATATTAATTTTCACACTCTGTGTTCAGCGATGAAGCTCATTTCTGGCTGAATGACGCAAAATATGCGTATTTGGTGTGAAGAGCAGCCAGAAGCATTGCAAGAACTGCCAATGCATCCCGTGGTCTGTTTGATGTGGATTTTTGACTGGGTTATTTGGCTTTTTGTTGGCATAAACTCTACACAGAGGGAAAAAACCTGTGTTAAAATTCTTTAGCACAAATGCTCTAAATGCTCCTGAAATGGTAAAGTTGTTCTCAATTGAAAAATATTTGCTTTTAACAGAAATATATACAAGAGAGAGAGAGAGAGAGAGAGAGAGAGCGAGTGTGTGCGGAGTCGGCTCTCTTTTGATCTATCGCTTGTTTTTTCTGTTTTTTTCGCTCAACTCAACTTCTTGTCAGCTCAACCAAGCATTAGTAGCCCTCTAGATGTGAATCTGCAAAAGTGTAAAACTGCTGAATATGCAGGCGCGTCTTTCCATACGTTAAGTGCATAAGAAACAGGGTTCAATTACAAATCAAAAATTTTTATGTTTCTGAATCCCATGGAATATATGGATGGAGGGAGAAGTAGCAGCGCGCACATCCACGTGCCTTGCCTTGCCTTCCTTCACTTCCAACCAAAAGAGGTACTTTCCACCCAAATGTGAGGAAAATCAATCAAATTTTTTTTCCAGTTGAGTTTAAAATGTTCTTGAAAACGGAACAATATTAACTCAAATCAAGTTTTTAAGAATGGTACAATATCAACTCAATTTAACTTTCTAAGTTCTTAAAAAAACTGTTCTTGAGGTAAAAACATTGCACTACAAAAGAAGTTAACCGTTTATGAACTGCTTTTGATAACTTTTGTGCTCGTTTTGAATCCAATGTTCTCGGTTCTTTCCCTCTATGTAGTTTTTAAGTTGTTAAGTATAGTAAGTAATTTTTGTTTTTGTTATAATCATATTTTGGGATCTACAACACCGGAAAGGAAACTTCAATTGTTGCCGAAATTATACTGGAGCAATAAAAATGAGAACGAGTTCAGGAAAATCGCGTTAGAGACCTGCAAATTGGAGAGCATGACTTAAATATTAAGGATATAACATCCGCAATCAGAAATCCAGAGAAATCAGAGAAATTGCCCCAAATATAGGGACCGAAATTGCTGCATGGGAATTTAAAAGTCATTTCGAAAACCTTCTTAACTCAAAACAAAGCGCTATGAACATTCACCATGCACCGACCTATGTTGAGGATCCAGACCTAGATATAACGATCACAATGGAGGAATTCAAAATAACACTTGCCAAAGCCAAGCCCAACAAAGCTCCAGGAGAGGACAGAGTCACCTACAAGTTTTTTAAAAATGCCCCAATCGAGATGCTTATATACAATAGAGAACTAAATGGCACCAATCTTCAGAAAAGTTTCATTAAAAGTATAATTTTCCCAATTTATAAAAAGGGGGATATAAATAATCCAACGAACTACCGTGGCATCTCTTTTATGAATTGTGCAGCGAAGCTTCTAATGAGTATACTGACGACCAGGCTAACAATGTAGGTAGAAAAGCACAATAAACTTAACGAATTCGACGCGGATATTCAACGGTTGACAACATTTTCAACTTGACCTTCATTGTACGAATCAATTTCGAGGAGAAGAAAAAAGTTTATGCATACTTTGTAGACTTCAAGGCAGCTTTTGACTGAGTACCTCGTCAACTTCTTCTATACAAGCTATAACGACAAGGAGTGTCGACTAAGATGATTCAATTTATAGGAAAACGAGAAAGGCAAAGTTAACTTCGTCTGTAACGAAGTTTTTATACACTTGAAATAGCTTGTCTCTACGGTTAGCGACTTCGACCAAACTTCGCAGATCAGCTTAAAAACATTACATATTACCCATGACCGTGTTTGAGAGCAGTAATATTGAGAACAAAACAGTTTTTCTTACTAAAATCCATTTTCCGAACGAACATTTGTATGGCAGCTACAAGAAGTAGTCATCCGATCCGGTCGGTTCCGACATATTAGCAGCGTGCAGTAAAAAGAAGACTCTGTGCAAAGTTTCAGATCGATAGCTCCAAAACTGAGGGACTAGTTCGCGTAGAAACAGACAGACGGACAGACGGACGGACAAAGCTTAATCGACTCAGCTCGTCATGCTGATCAAGAATATATATACTTTATGTGGTCGGAGATGATTCCTTCTATGCGTTGCACACTTCTGGGCAAAATTATAATACACTTTTCAAGTGTATAAATATACTCGCAAACGAACAGTGCAGTTTGGACAGAAGAAGAACCTTCGGAGAGTTTTTAAACCATGAATGGTTGCTCTTTACGCTGTACCTGGACGATCTTCACGAGCACATAGGAGGTGGCCGGTACATTGAGAACACCAACAAAGGCTGTTATTATATGCAGATGATATTGTTATCGTGGCGGATAATCCCTCAACACTTCAACAAATGATTGGAAAACTGGAGCTATACTGCACACTGTGGAGCATGAAAGTCAATAAAGCGAAGTCCAAGATCATGGTGTTCCGAAAAGGAGGCAGGCTGTCAGCATTAGAAAATTCGACATTTCAGGCAGAACCGGTGATGGTAGTGCAGGAGTACAAATATCTTGAAGTTGTTTTGACGCCAACAATGAATTTCAAAAAACATGTAGCAGCGAGGACGAGAGTAGCGAAAGCGAGTAAAAACTCAGGGTGGGCAAATTTCTTAAACAAGAGCACGCTAAATCTAACTTCAAAATGGAAAATATTCAACACCATCAGCAGAACGGTGCAGTGCTACGGAGCTCAAATATGGAGAGGAGAAATAAGCGACGAGGCAGATCTGTACGCCGAACTATATTTTAGCAATAGAAGCAGGACTAGAAGATGGGCACACTTACTGCTTAACGCTTCATCTTAAATACTTCGCACGAGCACTATTTGAATATGAAGAATCTCGACTTCCGCATGTCCTGGCTAAGAAAATGATGCAGAATAACTTGGGATGGTTTCTAAACTTCAAAACTTGTGTGGGCAAAATGGAGTTACTCTGGAGAGCAACGCATCGCACGCTGGGTGGATCGAAAGCAACATACAGCTTCTCACTGCACTAAAAGAAGGAAGCCGAATCCAACATGTACTCAAGGCCTTAGGAAGCGCATTGAGAATATATAAAGTTTTAAACCATGAAGTAAGACCGTCATACTGCAAAGAGCTGTTCCGACCAACGAACATAACCGGACAGAACATAATGAAAGCGAGAGGTGATCCGCTATGGTTGAATGGCTGTCCAAGAAGGACTGTTAACGGTGACATATGCTTACTTTGCAACAGCAAGAAGTTAGAAGACATCCAGCATTTTGTAGGGCGATGTCCGGTTCTAAGAGAATTATGTCTACGTTGGTTTTGTGAAAAGCACACTTACAACAGAAGAGGTAGTCATGGGGTTAAATGGAGAAATGGGATTTAAGAATATGGCTACATTTACTGAGGCGGCTATAAAAAGATTTTTAACTGTTATAAAATGTAATAATTATAATAGATAAATTTATAAAACTTGCAAACGTAAACAAAAGCTTTATAAATGTTTATTTCTTGAATATGTAAATTAATCTGCAGCTATGATCAATGTATATGAATATGAAAATAAACATCTATCTATCTATCTAATAATATTTTGGGCCCAAAGGACGACTTGAATATTTTTTTTAGACCAATATTTGATATAGCTGCTGTATTACCGATCTGACCAATTTGCTCTAACTTTGTTGGTTATTGCGCTATTAAACTCAAATTCGATTCATTCTTCAGCTTCAGCTTGGCTGACATGTGGTTTCAACAATACGGTGCCACATGTCACACAGCACGCGAAACAATGGCAAAATTGAGAGGCGAGTTAGTGAAAAGTTTATTTCACGTTTGGGGTGGGTCAATTGACCGCCTAGATTGTGCGATATAACGCCGTTAGACTGTTATTGTGGAGCTATGTTAAGGCTCATGGCTATATCGACAAGCACGCAAGAGTTCACGAACTGGAAGCCAATATTGAAGAATTTATTCGTTGTAGTATACAGGCCGATATGTTGGAGAGAGTTAAACCCAGCGTAACCATTTGAGGCCCAGCCGGTACAACAGTTACATGAAATTATCTGTTTGAACTATAAAGTTTACAGATCGTTCTATCAACTCAAAATAACCATTTCATACATATTTTCCGAATTTGATGTATTTTTTTTAATCAAATCCAAAAAGCTTATATAAAATCATTCTTTACATAGAATATTTTCTCTAAATTCAAGGGTTACAAATGCAAAGTTCTTAAATTTATCATTTCATATTTCAAATTGAAATTAGAAATAGATTTTATTTTCCTAAGAAGCCGAACGCGAATTGGAATTTTTAAACTGCATCTTCATTAAGGGTCCGGTGCGGTTTCAGGTGCAGGAGCTCATAAATTTAGAAGTTTCAGTTCATGGTGTAACGTCCTTGCGTACTGCTGCGATTTCTGCATAAAGTCTTTTTTGAACTCGATATATTTAGTCCATCGTCATTTAAGTTATTATTTGTTAATAGAAAACAAAAACTAATTCAAATCTCGGTAAGCAGTCTGTAGCCCAATTAATGAACCAGTGGCATGGCATCTTTACAAATGTAATAGTGAAATGACACTTTTTGTGTCCATTCCATGAATTTCGTCAGAGTTGTATGCCCAAAAATGAATGCTTGATGAACACAAGAACTTGTTGGTACATTCAAAGTGACCAGAGGGTAATTTGAAAGCGTCAATGAGTTAATCAAAACATAATATAATTCTTTGATATTTTTTTGCAAAATTTCTGCATAAAACATAAATGCAAATTTATTGCCGCACACCATATTAATTCCCACATATTTATGCTCAATTATGCTCACCTGCCCTGGATGTATTGGACATTTTTGCATCACAAAACCAAACAATTTCTGTTACACATTTGGTTCTTTTTCCACTTGTCAATAAATATTTGATATAAACATATTTTTCCCATTGCGGCTTTTAATTATGGACTAAAAATAAACAAAGCCAGCGCATGTTCTTTTTTGTCGAGCGGAAGGGAGCCAGCGGCACTTGTTTTAATGCATAAATAAATAAATATTTACGACGAAATGAAAAAACCGCAGGCTCTCTCCATCAACGGGAAAAAACTGACAGGCATTAGAATGCGTT
The DNA here is from genome assembly GCA_018904235.1 of Lordiphosa stackelbergi. Classification (NCBI taxonomy): domain Eukaryota; kingdom Metazoa; phylum Arthropoda; class Insecta; order Diptera; family Drosophilidae; genus Lordiphosa; species Lordiphosa stackelbergi. Next base: position 12,564 of record JAEIFU010002414.1, read on the forward strand.
TAATAAACCCTAATAGTCTGTGGTCGCTCGTCAGACTGTCTATCAAAAACACACATTTCGCACACATTTAATTTTCTACTCACAATTTATTTTTATTTTTAAACAACATTTCTATCAATTATGCAGTGGGAATTTTGTGTGTGTGTGTGTGTTTGAAATCTAAAACTGTCAGCCAGGCGACCACAAATGCAAACGGAGCTGGGAGGCACAAATTATTTTTGCGGTCGTTTCAGTTGCATTTATCGGTTTGACATTTGCAGGACAGTAGAAATTAAAACTATTTTGTTTGTTCCATCATTAGCTGTAATTGAAAATGTGCTAATAAGAAAACAAAATAGATGTTTTAATAGTTAATTTAATTTTATTTCGTTGGGAAAATGAGGTCAAATGTATCCATATGTATTAGAGAAGTTCGATGAAAGCTGTGACTGACACTGTACGCCATCAGCGACAAAAGATGAACTCTTTCTTTCCTTCTTTAGAAAGAACCGTGACTATAACTTAGATTGTCACGCCAGGGACCGAAAACATTTCTCTGTTCTCGCCCATACGCTTCGAACTCTCTCCTAGACTTGTGCCAAGAGAGCAAATAGCTTTTTAGTCGCTAACCAGCGTTTGATGAAGTAGGTCAGAGTTGGCTTACTTCGCTTAATTTTCGCACAACCAATGGTTAGGTTAGGTTAGGTTGAGATTGCTAGGGACAGTAAGACTGTCCCTACACTTAGGCCAAGGTACCATATTATTCTCTATTTAAGCCAGGGGGGGTTCCTCCCGACTGAACCATTGCGACGACGTCCAGAATTTTAGTAGAGATGGAATCTCTATAAGGGATACTTCCGAGAGGTGGAGTAGAAATGAGTGACCAAGAATTTTGAGTCTCCTTCTACTAAGAGCTGGGCAATGGCAAAGAAGATGTAGTAGTTCACATTGGCAGCTTCTGCAGAAGCCGATGAGTCAGTGACCCGATAGGGCCCGAATCAGAATTGATATGTTTCTCTACTTTGGCGCAGAAGACTGTTGGTTCGTTTAACGTTGGCCAGTTGGAGTTTAGCTACGGCACAAACCGGAAGGTTGTTCCATCGTTCTGTAGCCAGGCGCCACGTTTCATTTAAATGAGGCTAAGGCAGAGTGGGGATTTTTTTAACTTGATTGAAAGTTGATAACTAATAGTTGATCAACATAACTTTTTAGAATGATTGAAATTTATTCATGTCTAAAAATCAACTTTTAGAATGATTGAATTTTATTCATGACAAAAATCAACTTGACTAAAATCAACTTGATTGAATATTCAACTTGACTAAATTCAACTATTGCAAAGTTGATTTTACTAGTATATGATTATACCCGTTACTCGTAGAGTAAAAAAGGGTATACTAAAGTCGTGCAAATGTATGTAACAGGCAGAAAGAAAATCATTTCCGACCATATAAAGTATATATTCTTGATCAGCATCAACAGCCGAGTCGATTTAGCCTTTGCACTGTGGGCCAGGATTCTCATTTTTTGGCCAAAACTCTGGCATTTTTACACCAGCCTAGCTAGGAAGCTGAAATTTTCGACGAAATGATCTTAAAAGATTGAACTTAACGCACATAATTTTTAAAGCAACAAAAAAAATTTATACGATATAGATAATCTAAATCAAAGTCGAAAAATATTTCAACTTTTTCGTTTTTTAATTATAGAAAAAACACAAGTAATTGGATTTAACCCAATTCCTGCATAGAAGTATATATAAGTACCAGATAACTAAAAAAAATTAATATATCTTGATATGTCCAATGGTTTATGAGATATTGAAACAAGCAGTTTTTGAACTTGACTGCCCACCCTGTCGAGAACTTTTAGTCAATCTGACTACCCTCACCGATTTTTCCACCTATTTTACCTCCTCTTAAGATTCAATACTTGAAAAAACAAAATAAAAATAAAAATTTAATTAATTAAAAATCTAATTTTTTTAACACATTACAATTTACCTCCAGTGCTTCTAAGAGTATGCTACACATTTTAACACATTCAAATTGGCTTAGTATGAAAATAGTTTACCTCAGAGTCCATGTGTTTTTTTCCGAAGTTGAGAAAAAAAGCATACTTCTAGGCTGACTTTTTAACAGAACATTCTTGATTTCAAATGGGAATATAGTTTTAAATGCGATAATTTAAAAATTCAAAGCCAAACCGCGCAAAAGCGCATACCTACAGCTATTGTACATTATTCAAAGAAAATAATAAGCAATATTGCAGGCATATTAAGAGAGGTACCTTTGGGTACTGTTAACACAAAGAGGCCAAATGTAAAAAAAGGCACAAAATTTTAGATTTTTCAATTTTTTATGTAAACGCTTTCGAATGGAATCTTCTTAATAATTTTTTATGGCAATCTAGTGCGAAGTCGAAAATAAGAAATCAAATTGCGGAAGCTGTTGCTTTTACAACTTTGACTTTTTTTTTTTTTTTTGCAGGAATTTTAAGAAAAATCAACTTTGAACGGCTGGCATTCAAAAACTATTCTGTAAAACGGTTCCAAATTTTGCCAGAAAATAGCTATATGTATTCAAAATCATTGCCGACCTTCGTTTTATCCAGTTTCCCAAACCAAAAATTGGGACTTTTGGCCAAAATTTCGGGCTGCTGGCCCAGTGTGCACTGTGCTAAAAAAAAGTATAAGCACTACTCATGGATAATTGATCGCAATGGTAACAAAATCGTTAAATGCTTAAGAAATTGAAATGACCACACGCAACTACATATACATATAACCATGATTATGGCAATATTAATCAGTGGTTAATACCATTGATGACCAATGGTACAAACAATAGTCAAGATCATAAAGAATGTTTAAATCATTAAATTGCAGAAAAATACCAAAAGAGGATCAGAAAACGTTATATATCCAAACAAACCTCTACCTTCTACCAAGCGGAAAATCATGCCAGGATTACTACTAATGCATAAGCGCAATTCACAGCTAACGGACCTCCAGTGGTAACAAAACTGCTAAAATGCTTAAGAAAACTGCTTTCAAGGCCACAAATGCTTTCCATGCTTTCTTCAAATGGCTTATAAAATTTGACGAGCTGGAATGATGTCCCCTTATTCGCACCTAGAGTCAAAAACCGAGACTGCGTCCGTCGATAAATTTCCCACCAAAAATCGCACAGAGTTATTTTGAATTGTTGGTTTCCAATTACTTCATAAATCAAAATGTACATTGGATTTTAAACGAACAATAGTTGAAAATGTAACTTTGATTGAAATTTTCAACTTAGATGAATTCAATCAACTAAATTTAACTTTAGTTAAATAATCAAGTTGATTTTAGTCAAGTTGAGTTAAAGCTAAATTTAGTCAAGTTGATTTAGTCAAGTTGTTGAAGTTAAATTTAATCAAGTTGAATTTATCAATCAACTCAAATTTTAGTTGACTAATCAACTAACTAAAAATTTCAATCGATTGATGCCCACTCTGGCTAAGGGCATCACTATCGCTTTCATCTCGAGGAGCTGAGTGGTAGTGCCCTCTCTTTTGCCGTTTGTCGGCTGACTCGATGCCCCTCAATGTTGTGGTGTCCAGGCACCCAGATGAGGTGGATAGGGTGATGCTGAGCGATCGCATTTAAGGATCAACGGCAATCCGTGAGTGTTTTTGGGGTTATTGTTGTGCGAGTCAAGATTCCTTTAGAGCTGCTTGACTTAAAAAAGAGAGTTTTAAGGAATTGGGGGGCCCCTGGATGTATGGTAGATGATAGAGCAAGATTTAGGTTGGGGGGGAAACCCTTTTTTATATTATTTATTAAATTAGATTGTTTTTTTTTTGGTGTGGGGTAGCTGTCCCGGTTGCTTGTATTTTTGAATTCATTTCGTTTGTTTTGTTGGGTTGTGTGGTTGGTATAAAGCCGTGCTGTGTTGGTTTTGTTTTGTTGTGTGTGTTAATTTTTTTCTTTTCTTCTCTTTCTTTTCCTCTCATTTCTTTGATGTAATCTACCTTTATTGATTACAAATCTATATTGATGGGATGAAATATTGTAACGGACACGCGGAATGTCGAGAGCACGCTCTGTCTAAATGTTTGGCCGGCTTGGCTCAGGGAAAGTGGGGGTTCTTGGTGCTCTCCCAATCATGCGCTACAGAATAAAAGGAGACAGAGCCTAAAGGAATGGCTAAACCACATAATACAGAATCTATCCTGGAAACGTTACGATTAAGTGGAGAACTAAGATGGTGTTGTCCTCCTCTATACCCGCCCTACCTTGCAGAGCCTTGTGAGATTATATGGCTCTGCCCAAATCATGACGCGAGTACACTTGCTAAGGATGCCCTTTAAACATTATTTATTTCATCATTTTCGTTATTTCTCTACGAATTTAAACATATTTTGATCAAAAATACTTAATACAACCTCCTCTAGGGTATTAAATTGGGTAGGAATAAGCAGAAGGCTTTTTGTAAACCTATACGGGTGCATTCTGACATCTATAGCTATTGAAGATTATTCAAGGCGTGCACTCAAAACAAAAAGTATTTAAGCCGTTAAGGGACAATCCTAATTGGCCATGGTTTACAGAACTGCTTTTGCGGGTTTACTTTACTCTTACTTGTGTCGGCTATGCCGTACTTACTGCAGGATCCATCGGTGTCAGCAGGCCTGTTGATCGATGATGCTGTCGTGGGAAAAAGAGTGCAAAAACAAAACTCTCACAAGCAGTATGTTTGACCTAGGAAAATATAAATTCAAAACGCAATTACTCTTCTAGCAGAGATATCAAAATGCACAAAATTCAACAAACGATTCTCGATACAGTGATGTGGTGATCCTCCACCTAACCCTGAGGTAGAGTCCGGATACGGAACGTGCGACACGTGGTCAGCCCTGACCCAAAGTGTCTCGTATACACTGCGGCGGCTGTCCTTTGATGGTGAGCACTTTTTGGGCAGCTCGGCTACCAAATACAGAAGCAGAAGGATTGTATCGCTGCAGGCGTAAGAGACGCGGAGCACAGGTACCAGGGACCACAGCGTGACACAGCACGTGCAAGCGTGCGGCTGCGCCTATCCAACTATACAGCTAGGGCCACGTCAAATTTGAGAAAATCCAAGGCAGAAGGTACTTCCGCGGGGGAACACCGGCACAAGACCTTGATTGAGACACTCGATGGGTTACGTACGGGGCGTGTGCTAATTGCACTAAAATCAACGCACAGCCAGATTAATTGCTGGAGCACTAACGAGGGCAACCACTTAGATGCAACACTGTATAAAACACGAAATTATAACCTCGTAATCACATAAAAACTATTTGTCCATTTTTCCATACCTGAAGTTGAGGTTAAGTCGGGCGACAAAAGTAATAATTGGTTGCTGGCCAGGAAATTGTTGGACAACCATATATTCGTTGGCAATAGATGATCTTGACCAAATTCCGGATGACAAATAGCCACTATTTATGGTTTTAGTCACTGACTATGACGATATTTCGGATCGGCCAAACTTTACACGTCAGTACGAGTATTCGGATACAGCAAAAGTGAGGACGGAAGCCAGAAATGGCTGCTTAACTAGCATGGCGGCGTGACCAGGGCTGCCAACTTATTTGCAGACGAATGATGACAAATGATATCGCCTTAACGATAGATAGCGCCTAATATGAATTTATCGAACAGCGAACAATTTTCAAATTTAATCACACCCTCACAATCGGGGGTGCCACAAAAACCTCTTCCAACCAAATTCCAACAGAATTCCAATTCTTAGGTGCCAGAAATTTCTTTGTTTGGTTTCAAACCTCTAATGTTTTGTTAGGGAGATTTTCCAAAGCTCTTTCTCACTAGCGCCTTTTGTCGATGTGGGCAGCGGATTAAGGGATGGAAACTAATTCCTTTGCCAACATATTTTTAAATTTTTGTATTATATTGATGGAGAAATATATTGATATATTGATGAAGAAATGCATCATAAAACATAATAACACAATCAAAAATTTCAGATAATCATCAAATTAACGCATATCTAAAATAAGGGAAATTTTTTGGCGAGAGATTCAGCCCTGTGTTTAGAGATGGAACATCAATGGGAACATCTGGTGCTCCAGCTAGATTTTCTAATTAGAAAATGAAATCTCTAGAAGTTTTTGTGGCACCAACGAATTTTCGAGAGATTTACAAACCAACCGTCGGCAAAATCTCTACGATTTCTGTCACCCGAATATGGTGTTTAGTGCTTCCGTTTGGGTGGTTTGGAGCGCACCACTCATACATATTTCAGCACTTCTCTGAACCTTTTGTAAAGTGCTCAGGACTGATGGTTTCTCGATTGCTGGCCACCATAATAGAACTTTATAGAGTAGTTTGGGACAACCAATACACTCTCAACAACGCTAGACTATAAGATGAAATAATCTATGGATAGGGCATTATTTGCGGAAAAGTGAAAGCAATACTAGCGATATTAAGGCAATGGAGTGGAACCCGCTGAATGGATTCGGCGGGACACCAGGCAGACTCTAAGAAACTAGTAGAAGGACAGTCGGTAAAGAAGCGGAGAGCATCGTGAAGACGTGGGGTGAACTTATACCGACGACCAATAACAGAGTTCTATGGAAGTGAGGAGTTGTTGATGCCCTATGTCCCACACGGGATTGGAACTAGAAGAAGAAGAATCTCAATTTTTAAAATGAAAAAGACAAGGAAAAATTAAATTATTATTATTACTATTTTTAAGGTGGTTGTGAGAGGGGGGAAGTGCTGTTGAGAGTGTGTTACTTTAGTGTTTAATGTAGCGATTATCGCCAGATGCCCACAGGAGCCGAAGACATTTTCCTATTTACACATACACGAGCCGAACGCATGCCGAAGCTGAGGCCAAGAGAGTAAACAGGCCTTCAGTCGCTGGCTCGCTGGCCTTGATGCACTGCACACACTCTATTCAAGTGTGACGATACCACCAATCACAGTAAGATATCCATCCTCCATTACTTTTTCTTAATAACAGTGCAGCATTTGATGACTTGGGCATAACCAACTTATTTGTCGAATTCTTTTAGACTGCCTTTTCATCTTATAATTTTAACCCTGACTTAACTATCCCTTTACACTGCCACACACCAATAAACCTGTAAACTTTTGCAAATGTCAACTGAACAAAGCTATTTTCCGCCACGATTGAGGATGAAGTCTATTATCAACCTCTGCACAAAAAGGGCAATTAGTCGAGAACCATCGAGAACTATCGTGCTATCCGAAAAACTTTTTTGAAAAACTGAACACTGAACAACTGCAGCATAATTGAAGTTCTCTCATCTCAATTAAAAGCCAATCGGCTAAAACAAATCCTTTGGAGATCACTAATTCAATAAGTCGCGGTTTCCTCAATCAATTACAGACTGATATCATCTTTACTAACTTTAGTGAAGCTTCACTTGAGTATTTGTCCCTTGGACATCATTTGTCCACAGTTTAAATTTATCCATTTTTTCTTCCCGTCATAAAATTGCGTATTTGGTAATTAAAGTCAAAGAAGGGTTGCCATCCAAATGTAGACATCAGTGCTTACTACCTGTGGCTCATATTCATCCATCATTAGTGGAATACAAAAAGGATTTTATGATGTGGTAATGGCAGCATAAAAACCTGGCTCTTTTTTTATGTTTTATGCCTTTTGAGCAAACAAGTTGGCGTATTTTTGAGCTAAGCTTGCCAACATAAACTGCCGGCTGGCCTTTTTGCACACATATCCGTACGTGGCCTAAGCCACAGCATCACCCACATCATTACGAGCCTTCACACACACACACACACACGCACAGTTACTGACACTACGTGCCATAGTGTTGACAGTGTTTTTAGTGTGTAGTCACCTAAAGTAGTTGCTGTTGCCTGAGCTTTTGCCATAACTCCATGCAGTGTCGCATAACTTAGTTTTCTCTACGCTTAATACAGTTTTACGGCCCTGCTGCCCCCTTCCCCTCCACTGCTAGATCCCACGCCAGGAATACTTTAAAACGCATAAAAATTCCAACACGTCGTAACCTCAGTGCTTTTAACGGCTTCTCCTGGAGCAGTCGGGGCTATGGGGGGCAGACTAGAAGGCCAGAGTCCCGCTTTGTTGCAAGTCATGCACAGCAAGTGCAGTTGTTGTTGTTGTTGCGCGGGTCTCGTCTCGCCTTGTCTGTTCCGCTGCAGTTAACCTGCAAAGTAGCGCAATTTGTTGATAGCAGGTGAAATTTCATTTGCGCGCAGTTTATATTTTTTATACCATCTAATGATGTTCCCCCGGCGGGAAAGGGTGCTAGCGAAAAATAACTGGCGACTGCATGTGCAAAATGTTGCGCATCCTAAACACGTTTCGCCTGAATAATAAACGTAATTGTTTTTCTGTGTCAAAATTATGCGACAGCGAGGCGACACATATAATTATTCTAGAATTTCTGACAAACACGACAGCTGGAAATTTAATTATTCACGGCTTAGTGGTTTGTGGTGGAAAAGTTTAAATTAATCAAGATTTTGTTTTAAATAACATAAAAGTGGATGATACAGCACGAATCACACCTAATACAAAAAAAAATAACCATAGAAAGCTAACCTATTTGATAAAACTTAGTTTTCGACATTTTTCAATGCATCAAAATTTTAAATATGAAAATTCACAGAATCGATCGCTGATCAAGAATATATTTAGTTTATGGAGTCGGAAATTAATATTTCTAGCCGTTGCAAACTTCGGGGCAAATTTATAATACTTCTTTCCAAGGGCATAAACAGAACTTTTAACTCTCATTTAAGGCCAAACTGCATTTGTTCCTAATCAGGTTGGTTATTCGTTTGTCTCCATCTGAAATTGCTTCTGCAGTGTTTGGAAATACCTTATATGTGAGCATAATGCAACAGAAACAACAATACAACAGATGGTTCACTTTAGAAATGTTACACATAATAAGCACGCCCACAGACACAGGACTAAATTACAAAACGGACACAGAAAATTGTGCTCACATTGTCCATAGTATATGGAAAATATAAATTGACCATAGTAATAAGAAAATAGACTCCGTTTCAAACTCCGTAGCTGACTATTTGGACGCTGTAACTGTCTGTATGTAAACCTTTTTTAAACTTTTTTATTTGTATCAAATTATACATGCCGACGTCTTCTCGAAATGTATTGGTCAACAAACAACGATCATTTTGATCAGTTGAATATGAAAATGAATTTTCATACCTAGATACATATTTTGTGTAACCCTTACCTAACCTCTGTATTTTTAAATTCGAATACCTTTTTGTGTACCTCGGTTTTAATTTTTAATAACCTTGTAGGGTACTAGATACTTTTCTTTACACTTTTGGGATTTTGAGGATACACACTTATTAGAGTCATTCATCGCTACAATGTTGTATTGTGCAGAAATTTTATCAGCATTGTCTCGTAAAATATAAATTTTATTATTGTTAACAAGGACTAATCAGTCACTAAATAATGAAGCGAGAAAAGATTTATCGCTGATTTTGAATGGAACATTTCTCAAATCGAATGACAAATGTTAACTTTGTGTAAGCAAACTTTTAAGTTAGGCTGCCTTCACACTGTTCGACACATGAGACATAATAGTCTAGTAGTGCTGCTTTTTTTAAGCTAGGTACTGAGACACTCGAAATTTTGTCGGAGCCCATTTAATTACATGGGAAACCCCTCGCGAAAATTGTCAGTGCGTATTTCCTGAGCTAGTACTGAGACACCAACAATTCGCTTCTACAATAAACATGGACCTGCCAACTCATTTTCTTAAAAACAGCTGATAAATTGTCGAAGGGGGTCAGAAAATTATGGAACTTGTTTGATAACAAATAACATTACAAAAACAAAAATATAAATGACCCACTTCAACTCAAATATTTTTTGTAGTGTAGTTTAGAGTGGTGATCTCAAAAATCAATTTCAAAATATTTTTCATGGCTCCGTTTAAATATGAATTTTTTTTCGCTTTTTCGGTAGGTGCTCTTATATTTTAAGCCATATCTGACTTTACAATTGTCAGATAGAGTCAAGACAGATATGAATTGAAAGGTAATTCAGCTGCCAACGATTGCGTAAAACATGGTTTTAAAATCGGTTAAGTAGTTCTGATTCAACGACCAAATATATTTCAAAAAATCAATTTTTTGCTCAAAAATGCAAGAAATTTAAAGAAAAGATATTATATAAAAAAATAAAAAAAATACAATTTTAATTGCAAAATTACACTTTTACGAAAACAATAAGGTATTGGTGAGGAAAATCGTGTCACACGTACCGATGATGGATCAAATTGTCAAATTTGGGTATTCTGTCTGCACACAAAAAAAACTTGTATTTTTCTTCGTCTTTTGGTCACTTTATGAAGATAGCGAAAAGCCAGAACAAAATTATAATCAAGAACCGAACAAAAGTCGAAGCAAACGCAAATTTATTTTTGAAAAATCACGAAAATACTACATTTTTGCGCACTAAATTGCTCTCAGCTGCTGTGTTTGTTCATAGATTTTGATGATCGGTATCTGGTTTTCTTCGTAGAATGAACGCAATGAAAAATGTTAAAGAATTTGATGCTTGCTGGCTCTAGGTCGCGAAAATTGTCAGAGCGCATTTTTCTAACCAATAATTAAAAAAAAACAACCCCCTTCAAAAAAAAAAAAGGGCTGCCAACTCGTTTTCTTGAAAACAGATGATAAATTGTCGAAGGGGGTCAGGAAATTATGCAACTTATTTGATAATTGTCAGAGGTGCCTTAGAAAATTGAGCTCGCAATGAAAAATATTAATTAAAACTACAATTATTTGGAGAGCTGCGAGGTGGAAAAACAAGTGCAGCTGATTAAAGTGGGCGAGTCGCAACCATTTTTATGGAATCTGGCCAATTAAATACATTCCGATACTGGCAGCCATGCGGCACTTGTGTTGGAGAATCTTTTTCGGAGGTTCTCCCGTTGATATAGTTGGTGCGCCAATTGCCCCATGTATGCTCACCACCCAAGTACCAACCAGCCTCCACAGCCCACGGCCAATCGGCCCTAAGCCATTGCAGTCTCCATAGCCTATTATCGTAGTGTTTCCTCCGGCTTACTGTGTTAGATTCCGTTGCTTCCGCCGCTCCCGTTGCTACCTATGTGTTCACCTATTTACGGCGAGTATGTGTGTATATAGCAGTGGTCCAGTTCTGCTCACCCAATCAAATATAATAATAAAGGACACTGCTTATACCTCCAGCCCCACACAAAATGCATCCATGAATTTGACCATGGCATTGCCTATGACCTCTCAATTTCCCTCAGTGACTTTCATTATCAATTTTATAAACTCTTTTATTATATTTGAATTAGACAACACCTGACAACAACAGCTGACTTTCTTCTGTTGCCTGGTCACACTACATTGTCGGAGTGACTTGTGAAATTATCAAACAATTTCAGCTCCGACAAAATTTCGAGTGTCTCGGTACCTAGCTTTATGTTTTAAATTCGAATAGGTTGTCAAATTCATAGAATTTCATGGGGAAATGGGCTTAGGTGTTTTAGTCTAAATTGACTAATACTTCGGGGGTGGGGGCATCGTACAAATTATCAATCGCTCTTCGAGAAATAAGCTATTGATTAAATCTTATCTTCATCGTCCATACATCTTATTATGTGGCTTTTGGTAAATTTAATGATGTTGTTAGCGATTTGGACGAATTCTGTAGCACTCTACAGCTTTTTAGTAGCTTAGGAAATCGAATCTGGTGTCTCTGTACATTGGAGAACATCCTCTTAAAACATTTTTTTCGAATTTCCTGAGCATTTTTTATAAAGGATGCAGAAATATTGCACCATATGAAACATTTCTATAGTTTATAGTCTTAATCAGCCAGGGATAGTTTTAAACTCTAAGAGTATTCTGGGATTTTTTGTAAAGGATTCTGTTAAGAATTCCAGTTATAAATGTTTTCTTATTTTCAAACACGATTAAGTCCGATTTTGCTAGAGAGGACGAATATGTTTATATTTCCAATTTGCAGTGCTGCCAACCAAATGCACAAACTTACAGAGTATACAAAAAAATCAACAGTTGCACTGGATTTCTAAGAGCGCAGAAAATGAACTGCTAACCATCAATGACCTGCATGTCAAAGTAGGTAAGAGTTTACCCTATACAAAATGGTCATTACGACAACAGCGCATTGCGAATTTTTTATGTTCAACTGTTAAATGTCAAATGTTTTGCCTTAAACTGGATATAAGCGGTGACCGATGCATTGTTTGGTAATTGCGAGCAAATTTTTATGGCCCTCGGGTACTCGTCACCCCGTCGCATCGCGACGCAGCGAAAGTACACGCGAAAAATATGTAAGTACACGCGAGAAAACACAAATTTTTATAATTGATTTCTTTTATCAAGGCAGAAAAATATATTTTCTGATATTTCGAAACCTGATATTAGCCACAAAAAAAATCTAATCCAAACACACATTAGGCATCTCTTAGTTACTCTCTCTGTGAGATTGTTTTTGTTGAATGAAATGCCGCGGTCGGGGTTGAAAACGCACCTTGTTGGAGAGCAATTATGATATTAAAGTAACTTGTGCTCGGGGGAGTTATTGTTGTTAACTAGTATTCCTAGGTGAATCTTAAGGCCCTCTTCTGATATAGAACATTTTATTATCAACATTTTTTTATTATTCTTTTAATTTTTTAGCTAAGATATTCAAAAATATTTATCCCAAAAGGATTTTTCAAAATTCGAAATACTTTCGGTGTTATGGCCATTTTTGTCGACCAATGTCTCCACAAATACATGCAATTTTCACATTACTTCAAACTTTGAACGCGTTTTTCTCGAAATCACGTTTTCCAAAATGGTGCCCACGTTTTCTCAAGTTCTACCAAACCGATTTTGATGATGTAGAACTTTATGGAAGCAGAATTAAAGTGGCTATCGTCCCTACCTCAATCTTTGCAAAAAAAAAGTTTTTGCTATTTTTTGTACACTGGACTGCAATAAAAATGGTCAAAAATCGATTTTTCGTTTTTAAAAGGCTGCCAATTTTTTCAAATTCAATTTTGTTTTTACAATTCTGCTACGGACGATAAAGGTATTCATACTGACCAACTTTCCATCTTCCGTTTTGCTTTCTGATAATTGCAACTCTCGGAAACGTGGGTACCATCGACACATTTTTTTTTTGGAAGAGCCTGCTTTGGATCCCGAGAAGTTTTTGAAATTTTTAATTTTGTATTTTTTATAATGAATTGTACAATCAAATACCAAAAACTTTATTACAAAATCTCTTACCGATTCCTTTCCACGAATTTTTAAAAATATGTAAAATTTAGCCCTCTAGACCAGAAGGGGCCTTAAGATTTGTCTCCAAATTCTGTTGCCTACTTTTTTGGGCAATGTTCGTTTATTTGATCTTAAATTGGAGAATCTTGAAATTCCATAAAATATTGGCAAAGAATGTCACATTTAAGCTACTCTTCAAGTCCATTGTTACTAAATGCTAAGTAAATACTTCAAATTCAAGCGTTTTTGGCCCCAAGTGCCTTGAGAATGCACACAAAAATGCACACATGCTGCTGGCCGCTTCACTTCCAAGGTATATCCCAGTTGGTGTCCGTGTCTGGCCCGTTGCATTCCAAGGTGCGATGGCTTAAGCATACATTTGGCTCACACCACAAACAAACAAATAAAGATATGTTAGCTGCGGGTTTTCTCGCTTTATTTTATAAGCTGGCAAACACAATGGGCAAATACTTGTGGCAAGTGAGACAAAAAGGCCAGAAAGTATGAGAAAGGGGATATGCATAAACGTAATGGCCACCCACGGCGTCGCATTATACACAGACCGAGGAAGCGTCGGGATGCCAGCCAGGCGGCGTTCCATTTTTGTGAGGCTTTTGGCGTCGAGAAGTAAACACATTCACAATATTGGGTACAACCAAGGCAAGGCCCAAGGCTTTGAGTGCAGGAAATGCTTTATGTTCCCATTCTGCGCCATAAAGTGCGAGCATGGCAAATTGAAATTTCACAAAAGAGGAAGAGGAGGAGGGTGGGCCATGTTGTTGTTTTCTTGCTGCCTGCCAAAAATAGAGAAGAAGTTGGTTTCGACTTTTGTCTGCGCTTTGACTGAATGCAGATGCAGACGCACCAGCGGCAGCAGCATCTTCTCCAACTGTTCATAATTTATGCTAACGGCAATTTAAACTTGAGCTGTTATTTATTAAAGCCTTGCCAAAGTCTTTTGCTACTGGCTGCTTCTTGAGTTTGTGGGAATGTTGGTCATTGTAAGCCGCTCTTACAATTCACTGCACGAACTCAAGTTTTGTGCACAGTGGAGCGAGATTAATGTGCAAAACCCGAATCACTTTGAATTATGAATATTTTGGACTTGAATTTTAATTTCCCACCATTTTTAGTTACAAACTTTAAAAGTTGAGTATTTTATTTCAGTTCAAAAGTTCAGCACACTTTACATATACAAGGTTTGGATTCCCTCACAAAAGTAGTATCACATAGCCCAAAACTTGATTTCCTCTTTTTTAAAATATATTCTCAACTTTCGGCCACTGTTTTGAGGTTGCCAAAAAGTGACCCAAATTTACAGCCAACCCAGCGGAGGTGCCATCGTGGTCCTCTGTCTGCCACCAAGCGAGAGAGAGAGAGAGAGAGACACTGCCGCTGGCTGGCGACGACGCCAGCACCAGACTTAAGTGGAGTGCAGTTTCAGGTTTGCTGGAGGAATACCTCTGGCCATGTCACCCATTTTGTTTGGGGGTTTGAGTGAGCCAACGTCGACGCCCTGCAGTCAAGTTAAGTGTTTTATATTTTCGTTTAGCAGCTGGAAAGTTGCATCCTTTACATCCCATACACTAACTGCCGACGGCTGCCTTGTTTTTATGGCAAAGTTAAAAGGCAGTTTTGTTGCACCAACCCGTAGAAGTACAAACACACGCACTGCCAGTTACAATTTCTGCCCCCCTGTCAGTTTAAAGCAATTTCAGCTGAGATTCAAGAGTTTTATTGGTAAATTGGACAGATTGAGGTAAAGTGATATTAATGTCAACTCGATCCAGACTACGGTCTGACTTGCTGGTGAGGTGTAGTGCCATGCCACATAAAACTTGCATGCTTGGTTTTTTAAAACAAAAAATTTGTGTGAGAGCAATTTTTGTTCTAGCTGAACAATTATTTTAGTTACAAACAAAACCAAAAGTAAACAGATTGCATGTGCAGCTATTTATTAACAGCCCCCCAACACATTCGGTCAAAGTTAAGATAAACAACAAAATTCCGCAAAGCAGGTAAAGTGTATTTAGTTTTTTTTTTTTTTTTTTTTTTTTTTTTTTTTTTTTTTTTTTTTTTTTTTTTTTTTTTTTTTTTTTTTTTTTTTTTTTTTTTTTTTTTTTTTTTTTTTTTTTTTTTTTTTTTTTTTTTTTTTTTTTTTTTTTTTTTTTTTTTTTTTTTTTTTTTTTTTTTTTTTTTTTTTTTTTTTTATTTTGTGTTTAAATTGCTTTACTCACAGCAGCAAAAGTTGTAAAATTCTGATTAACTGATCAACAAGTTTTTCTCAAATTTGAAAACGCTGCTGTTGTATAGACTTCTGATTTGAAAATCTTAGTAGTCGGCGTCAAATCAAAATCAGAAAAATGAAAATTGTAACTTAGGAAATCAAAGCAGCAGTCGGCCCTTTAAAAGTTTTTCATTTGATTGACTGCGACTTTTCGAATTATTGTAAGTCAATGAAACAGTCGATGAATACTTCGACAGTCGACTCTCAGTGCTTTAAAAGTTTTTTGATTGATTGACTTATCTAAATATTGTAGGGTCCAAATTTAATCTGTTAGTGTACAAATTGATATATTATGTGACAATATGGGATTATCTAGCTGACTAAATCTGGCGTAAATCTTGGGCCTCCATTAGCAAAGATATTTATTAAGACACCGCTACTAAAGAATGATTAAATCGCGAAATGGCCAATAAGAGTCAAAAATAGCAAAAATCAAACCAAATCATCCCAGATGCGATGCATGATCGCAATTCTACGTTAAAGGTTGCCAACGGTCAAAGAACCGCTAATTACTTCAGAAATTTGATTTTCCAGACTAAAAGTTGAAATTCATGGCTGTATGACTGTGACACACTAACCCGCGATATTATTGCACGAAAGACCAATGGTGAATGAATAAAGTTGAACATTGAGTTCCAACCACCTACTTCAAATAGCGCTTAGGGACATATTATTTCACATAAGAAAAACCCTCACTAAACAATTATTAAGTCGCGACAAGGCTAAGGAAAATCAAAAATAGTAAAAAATGAAACCAAATCACCTAGATACAATGGAAGAGCACGAGTTTAATAATAGATATACAACTAAACAAGAGCCGAAAGCATAATTTCTTCTCCGATATTCTGAGAAACTAATAGAATTCCACCTGGCCATAAACTCTTTCTTCTTAGCAAATCCCCAGAGATTGCCCAATGGATGGAAATAACGCTTAAAGTAAAATAACATATTCATAGATATACGTGAACGCTTTAAATAACGTATTGCCATTGGTTGAGTTAAAAGCTTGGTGTCGCGTCTATTCGCAGAATCGTCTCAATTGAGTCACTCCGCATAGAGGTGTCCTGTCCTCTTTCTCTGGTTTGTGGCAGTCAACCAACTGTACATTGTACAGAGTACACATAAAAATAAAAATTTGCAGTGCATGTGAGCATAAGCTTATATGTATTTATATTCTAAAAACATAGGAAAAGTTACAAACTATTATCGCCTTCTTCGTCTTCATCTTGGAACAGCGGCAAAGTGTCTATTGCAGCTTCCAGAAAGCTGGCATTTAGCTTTACTAGCAGTATGTTCTCTAAGACTTCATGACTTAATCGATTACGATAGTCGGTTAGCACCATCTTTAAAGCGGAAAACGCACGCTCTATAGTAACCTGTAGTAAAAATAATAGATAAAGTGATTAGTATGAAATAAGATTTTGAACTAGTTATTCATATTTACCTGAGTGGGTGGTATTGCGAAGCATACTTTACTTAATTCATACACCTCTTGATCAGTGTTTTGTTTTTCTTTCCAAAATTTCAGCACGTCTGTATTACTTTTTAGAATAGGAAGCTTCAGGTTTTGAATTTTGGTGTACACGTCAGTAGTGTTTCCAGCGTTTGCATGAGTCCCTTCTGATAAAAATTCATCCAATAATAATTCATCTTCGTCAAGAGATTCATTTTCTGAAATTTCCATATTATTTGCAATTGTACAATCGTAAGTGCCTCCAGGATTTACTTCTTTGATTCTGTCCCACATCGTCTTTAAATAACTTATTGCTTCAATTTTTTGAAGCTCTGTCAAGGTGTGATGGAACCGTGGGTCCAGGTATAAGCATGCCATTAATCCCTTATTGTCCAGCAATTTTTTGTCCTTTTTTCATACGACTCTAAAAGCATTATTCCAAGAGTTTTGGTAAGTGTTTGATTTGACTCTTTTACTATTTTTGCCGTACTCAATTTACATTTTAACCATTGGGCGTAAAAATTTCCATAGTGTAACTGCTCTTCTTGAAATATTTTAATGGTTTTTTTTTTGATGTTTTGAAATGCAGTAGAAGAAGCAGCATTTAATTGCTCTACTTGGGAATAAATTATTTTGTGCACTTTCTCCAAATGCGCTTTTAAATTGGAAATCCTGCTGTTTTTCAGCGGTTTATTGCACTTCATGCAAGTAGCTATCCCGTCGATCTCATTATTATGAAAATACTTCCAAATTTTGCATTCCTTCTTCGGCGACATTGTGCACAAAACAAATGAAATTTAAAAATGTTCCCAAAGGTTCGAACTGTTAAATTGCTTTTTACAAATCAAACTAATTTATTCAGAATTCAAAAAATAGAAAATGAAAAACTGACAAAGCAGTTGCCTACTTTTTCTTTGCCTGTTTTTTCTTTACTATAATAGTTATATAAATATCATATCAATATCGTATCAATAAAAGTAAAAAATCAACTATTTTAATGTTTTCCATGGTTAGCTTATTTTTAGCTTTTTTTTTTTAATTTTTAGCTTATTCTAGCTTATTTTTTTCTTCAATCTAGCTTATTTTATCTCTCAAAATCTGGCAGCACTGGTTCTCAATCTAATATTTGAAATTTTAAGAGCCATGCATCTGCAAAACTGTTCAACGAATTTATACGCGCCACAATATAGAGCGGGGGCCAAACCCCCCCAACCCCAAAAATTTTTTTTTCTGAAAATTAAAAATAAGGTCAGGTGGGGGTCGGTCGTTGAAGCGAGGAATATATGGGTCGAGGAGAAGCAACGGGTGCACCCCCCCCAAGGAGGGTTTTCCCCCCCCCCCCCCCAAAAAAAGAGGTATGCCCCCCCCCCCCCCCCCCCCCCCTGTGGGGGAATCCCCCCCCCCCTCCCCGAGGGGTAAAAATTTTTCCCCAGGGGAGTTAAAAAGTTTCTGGAAAACGGAAAAAATAAACCCAAATCATTTTCCCAAAAAAGGGATTAAAACCACCCAATTTGGGTTTTGGCTTCCCCAAAAAATTGTTCGTAGGGGGAGAAGTAATACATGCGAGAGAAAAAACACGCACAATCATTGAAACCGTTTTTGTGCTTTTGGAGCCCAAATTTTTCGGGGTTTCCCCGGGGTCCAAAAAAAAAACCCGAGCAAGACAACGGAGCAAAGCAGGCACAGAGCTTCTAGAGCTGCTTCCAATAGTGCTCCGTATAGCTGCTCCCGTAGTAGTCTCAAATTCATTCCTAAAAAACATAAGTAAGGATTATTTTATTATACATATATTTTATAAATTTACTTATAATTCAACCATGATAACTAGAGGGCTACGAACTCAACATGACAGCGCGCCAATGCAATGCAGTTATAGAAAAGTACTTTGGTCCAAGTGCAGAAGGATACCTTAAGTGCAAAATATGCAGTCGCATATTAAAGAAAAATCGTACCCATAATTTGAAGAAACACTTGGCACAACTACATAATATCACCTTGGAATGTGGTAAAACTATACGCTCGTCTGCTGATTCAATCAGAAATATCAGAAAACAAACGTTTAAAATAGAGATAAACAAAAAAAACTTATTCGCTCATACATTGGACTGGTCACAGAAGACAACATTTCCTTTAATGTTTTAAACTCGGAAAACATGAGAAGCATAATCGATCCTATTTGCCAGGGCATTAAAGCATTGACGCTTGCCTATTTTTGGACCCAAGATTTCAGCATGTGCTTACGGACTCACAGAAAAATGAAGCTATCGGATTTTTAAAGTCGCTGTGGCAAAAACTGACGACTTTGGGTACTAATCTTCCTAACACCACAAACTCATTAGATCCAATGTCTATAAACGTTCAAGAGGAGTTGGAAGAAAATAACTATGAACTATTGGACAGCTATTTAACAGCTAATTTAGCGCCTGTTAATGATTCAAGAGATGTGTTTACAAAAATTGAAGGACTTAAGCTGCCTTTCATGAAATCTAAAATTAATGTTTTGAGCTTTTGGAAGGAAAGACAATCATCCGATCCTGAACTCTATGCACTAACCAAAGTTTGCTTTGCAATTTCTCCAACACAAGTAAGAAGAATTTTCTAAATAAAATCGCATCCATTTTAATTTATCTTTCTTTCAAGGTGACTATTGAGCGAGCCTTTTCTTCGCTAAAATTAGTGTTATCTGATAACCGAAATAGACTTAGCCACGACACTCTGGAGAACATTTTGCTCGTAAAACTAAATTCGTCTCACTTGGATAATGCAATTGAGAATTTACCTCTGTTCGAAGAAGTGGATGAAGAATATGATGATCATCTTTAACATTACTCGGGGCATGCATCACTAATGTCAAGCTTCATTCAAAATAAAATTATACTTCCATCATAAGGGTTACTTGTTTTGTTAAAAGATTATTTCACATGGGCTTAGATCAGACTGGCTGTATCGACTCGGCTGTTGATGCTGATCAAAAATATATATAGCTTAAAGGGTCGGAGTTGCTTCCTTCTGGCTGTTACATTTGCATAAAGTTAATATACTCTGTGTACATTTGGTACGGAGTATAAAAAGCACATGACTTTTGCACAAAGAACATCCTTTGAGAACAGCGAATGTATATGGAAACAAATAATTTTAGTCGGCCTACAAGCAGCGATAAAAACTGTGAATTCGTGAACTCTGCAAAGCCATTAATAATCACCCAAAATCTTAATATTGCTGCTTTAGCAAATCTTTTCTTTAAATTAATCAAAATTAAGATCGCGAATTCTTAGGTACCATCGAAGGACAATTTAATTGCTGAGATCACCCGTGATGTTCTAATAACATTAAAACTTGAATACGATCTAGAATAATCAACACTGAGCCAATCTGTTAAAATATTAATTAAATTCTTAGCAGACGATTTGGAAGAACTACGGGAGCAGCTATACGGAGCACTATTGGAAGCAGCTCTAGAAGCTCTGTGCCTGCTTTGCTCCGGTTGCTCCTATTGCTCCGAGTATTTTGATAGTAGTTTTTTGTGTGCTATTGACAAAATTGACAGCACGGAGCAGAGCATAGTGTTTTAGATTTGATTTTGTGTCCCCCCCTACTGCTCTGCTCTTTTCATTTTCAGCCCGGGACCAAAGCCGAGCATATTTATACACTTGAAAAGTGTATTATAATTTTGCCCAGAAGTTTGCAACGCATAGAAGGAATCATCTCCGACCATATAAAGTATATAATTTTTTCACCATGACGAGCTGAGTCGATTAAGTTTTGTTCGTTCGTTTCTTCGTCTGTCCGTTTGTCCGCCCGCCCCTCTCCCCCACTGTCTGTTTCTACGCGAACTAGTCCCTCAGTTTTGGAGCTATCGAGCTGAAACTTTGCACAGAGTCTTCTTTTTACACCCTGCTAATATGTCGGAACCGACCGGATCGGATAACTACTTCTTGTAGCTGCCATACAAATGTTCGGTCGGAAAATGGATTTTAGTGAGAAAAACTGGTTTGCTCTCAATATAACTGCTTTCAAACACGGTCAGGGGTAATATGTAATGTTTTTAATCTGATCTGCCAAGTTTGGTCGAAGTCGCTAACCGTTGAGACAAGCTATTTCAAGTGTATCAAAACTTCGGTACAGACGAAGTTAGCTTTGCCTTTCTCGTTTTGGTTGCTATTGCTGCTGTATAGGAAGCAAATCAAACACTGCTTAAAATATTTTGTACGATTCGTTTTGAACAGCTCAGTTCAAACTGCTCATGCTAACAAAACAACTAGAACAAACGAGCTGAACGCAATGATTACATAGCTATTAGGGTTCAACGTCAGAAATTCCAATATTTAAAATATTTCAGAGAAAAGTGTTTGCTCTTCCCAGTTTAAAAAAAACATACCATTTGTTTGTATCGAAATGAACAAAATGGACTCAGCGGTAAGTGTTGCTAAAGATTTTATTGTTTTATTAAAAGAAAATTAATAAACTATACAAAACAGAACTCTTCAAATGCAGTAAATCTTAGTCTGCAGGAGGTTAAGTTGAAGATCATATCTGGCAAAATTATTATAAGTCAGAAGCGGGAACGGAGCAAAGTCTGGTCACTTGCGATTATGTAATCGTAGTCACTGATTGCGGTGCAAATATGGTGGCAGCATATCGCTCTAATATGCATACTAGCAAATAACCCGACGAGCTTCGCTGCGCCTTTAACAGTATAGAGCCCCGTAGAACCCAGAAATAGAACTTTGATGATGGGTTCTCCCCACAACTCCAACCCCCATCCCTCTCACATGCCACCCACTCTACACCCAATTCCAACCAACCCACTTTCCGCCCACATCCCACCCACTTCCCGCCACATTCCACCCACATCACAACCACTTTCCATCCATTTTCCACCCACTTTCAAAACAACTAACCACGTACATTCCACTCACATCCCACCCACATCCCATTTACTTCCCAGTGAGCATCTCGGCCTTATTTCCAATATCGGAAAATGAAAACACAACTGAATTCTCATTTTGACCTTACAAACCGAGTTTCAAGTCAATCGAATGAAAAACAGTTTTTTCATGCAGAATTTTATGTAAATTTTCCGACCGTCAGGCAGAGCTGTAATGTATTCATTACTTCCCGTATTTAATTGCTTTTCATTACTATAAAAACATTTTTTTAGGTAATGCAAAAACAATTAATGATTACGATTTTTTTATAATCGTAATTGTAAGGTGGAATTATGATTATTCAGTGAATATTCCAAAATTTAATTACTTTTACAATTACTTGGATAATTGTAACGGTAAAGGGTGATTATTGAGTAATTGTGCTTGAAATGTTGAATTATTTTGTATTTGTAGGTGAAAATTATGATTTTTTTACAAATCAAGTTTGGAAAACACAAAATTTAATGGTTTGATGATGAAGGTAACAAAACCAAAACAAATAATAGCAATCATTTAATTCAATTATGGTCCTTCCTTATTTTTTTTAAGCGAGCAATAAGTTTTTAAAACAAAGAAGTGGACAAACTTTTTCTTCTAATTTGATATCGCTTATACAAATCAGTATTTTATTTTTAATCATTGAAGTAGTAGTCTAATGTTACTTCAAATATAAAAGGAGCACAGATTAAACAGTCAACAGGGAAATTAAAAATTAAATAAAATTATAAAAATAAAACTAAAATGGACATTGATTTTGATTCGGATGATTCGGTCAAAGACCCGGACTACGTTCAACAGCCAAGCTGCTCGAAATGGACTAAGCCGAATGCAGAAAAGGCAAATAATATAGCAAAAATTCCAAAAATATTTAATTTTTTTAACATTATTAATAACGTAAGTTAACTCTAAAGTAATTTAATATGTTAAATATAACTTTTTTAAATGGATATAGGATCAGAGTTCTAAAAAGCTTGGATCAATAAGCGCGACTTGCAACTCCTGTGGATCAATTATTAAAGGTTTTCTTACCATAACGTCTAATTTTATCAAGCATTTGCGCATCAAGCACCCTGATATCTACGTTGAGTTCATTAATGCTTCACAAACCTCGAATGTAGAAGAACCAAATGACACATTTAATTACAGAGTTATGTGCTATATTATTCAATAGCAACAACGTTAGACTTTCTTCAGAAAGAGAACAATTTATATTTTGGATGTCTTATTCCAGTATTAACTACCCTGGCAGTTAAGTTGAATAGAATCTCTGATTCTTCTGATGTCTTAAGCTTAAGGAGTGTTGCGATTGGGATTCTGGAAAAAGTGATGAAGCGCTTTTCCATTTTTTTTCCAACTTTCGACAGAAGCAAACTGCGCTATAATTGCATCTGTTTTATTACCAAGCGTAAAAATGCAATAGTTTAATTGTCTCGCAAAAATTGCTTTGCATGGTCGGCAATATGATGAAATTCTGGAAATTGTTGTAGCAGAAGCTGTGAAATATGTCTGTACATATAAAAATACAATGGACACAAGTAAACATATAGTCCCCAAGCATGAATTCTATGATTTCGACGAAACCGGTAGGGAAACAAAAATCTTTTGCAATTCAATGACTTTTTTTTCTTTGTTTTATTTTAAAACCGATGGCTTGGCCAAATCAGAAATCAAAAAAGTCAGATACTTCTATAAACATAATTTATATTTTTAATTAATATTGTTTTAGATGGAGCCCAACCAACAGATAATAGTGTTGACGCTTCGCTGTGTGTAATAAAACACGATATTAAAGAACAGTTGGGAAGATATATGCTTGATCCGTCTACAAATTTCGAGATGCTTGAAAAATATTCAATGCTTAAAGAGATAGAGATCAGGTATAACACGCCACTAACGTCGTCAGCCCCTGTTGAAAGAATGTTTTCATTTGCCAATATAATTAACGACTCAAGACGCCATGCCCTTTCCGATTTTTCGTTTGAAAAACTAGTGGTGATGAAAGCCAACATGAACTTCATGGATGATATATTGTAATATAAGATTGTTATTTTTTTCAAACAAAAATATGTAATATAAATAATGAATGTTATAATTGGGCTTAAGTAATTTCATTTGGAACCTAAAAATTCATAAATAATTTGACTTTTCAAGCACAATTACTCAATAATCACCCTTTACCGTTACAATTATCCAAGTAATTGTAAAAGTAATTAAATTTTGGAATAATCACTGAATATTCGTAATTCCACCTTACAATTACGATTATAAAAAAATGGTAAACAGGAATTGTTTTCAGTTATGTGAAAATGGTAATGGTAATGGTAATTCAAGTTTACAGCTCTGCCGTCAGGTCATATTTTCCAACTTCGGAAAATCACATTTCAATCTCTTTCGTATTCCATCCTTAAAAAATGAGTTTGATGCCAATCGGATGAAAAATAAATTTTTTATTTTGCTGAATTTTGCCATTTTCCTCGGGGCAGAATTTCCAAAATCGGAAAATGATATTTCAAAATTATTTCGTTTTCTGTCCTTACCAACCGAATTTCAACCCAATCGGATGAAAAATAGTTTATTTTGTATGCAGAATTTTCCGGCAATTTTCCGACCGTCGGTCAAATTTTCCATCTTCAGAAAATCACTTTTTAAACTATTTCGTATTCTATCTTTACAAACCGAGTTTCAAGCCAATCGGATGGTAAATAGTTATTTTCATGCTGAAATTTTCCGGGAATTTTCCGACCGTTGGGTGAAATTTTCCAACAAAGGAAATCACATTTCGAACTATTTTGTGTAATATCCTTACAGTTTGAAGCCAATCGGATGAAAAATATTTTTTTTCATGCAGAATATTCGGGCCATTTTCGGGAAAACACGTGTCGAATTATTTTGCGTACTTTGCATAAAAACCCAGTTTCAAGTCAATCGGATGAAAAATAACATTTTTCCGACGCTTTTCCGACTTTTCTGGGTGGAATTTTCTTAAACCCCGTCTTAGTACGCACTCTCACCACTAACGGAAACTCCTGTCCAAATTTCAGCTTTCTATCTCTTACCGTTTAGGCTGTGCGATGATTGGCAATCAGTCAGTAAGTGAATCAGTAAATTAGGACACTCTCTTTTATATTTATAGAGATATACACTGCATAGACCACCTTATTAACAATGTAATCGAGAAAACTTTTGCTGTTGTTCCAGAACTAGACCGAATGTTCAGCAATTGCAGAAAAATTGTTCGGTTTTTAAAAAAATCGAGATTTTTAAAGAAATCGCTTTAAAGAAAGCTAAACGCTACAACATTTTTTGTAACACACAAAAATAATTTAATAAATTTTATTAAGTCATGGCTTTGTAGTAGATTCTTATGACAAAGTGATTGTTTTAGTGACCTTTAGATTGTAGATTCTTATGTATTAAGCGGTCTTATTACCATGGAGATCTCCCATTTACGAATTGCACTTGTGCATTGATACTGGCATGATTCTCCACTTGACTGGGAGGAAAGTTAGCTTGACATTTATACTATTTTTGATCCGCAACGGTATTTTTTCCGCGATTTGATGATTTGTCAATCACGGAAAGTGGTTTGAAACATTCTTTATGATCTTGACTATATTATTTACTTTTGGTCATCCATGGTTTTTTTCGCGGCTTAGTACATAATAATAGTTATGAAATTATGCGTGGTCATTTGTGGCCTTAAAAACCTGTTTGTTATGCTCTTAGCGTTTTTTTGCCATGGAGACCCCTTAGCAGCGAATTACGCTTGTGCATTAATCCTGGCATGATTTTCCACTTGATTGGCAATACCTTTTAGGCTTCTACGTCAGACATTTCTATGTAAACATTTCATAGATTAAATCGTTTGGAGCTTGAACCGTTGAGCTGTTTTATTTAGAACGAGTCAAATAGATCATAATGGAAAGGCAGGTACTGAACTATTCGATTCGAAAACATTTCCTGAGCTGATGTATTCGAACTGTTTTTTTTCGAAATGGGATTCGTAGGGCACTACGAGTAGACTCGTGCAGGGCTCTAGTATTTAGTCAGGAACGCCTGCTGATTGGTTCAACTTGGCGAACCCATCGTGATCCTGGCTTACTGCGTCTCAAGTCGACTCACACCTCCTCGTGGTGACCACCGGGAACAGAGCGATGCATCCGCAAAGCTGCTGGCTAACGTGAGCGGCGACCCGCCCTCCCCTACAAGGTACAATATATACAGCTGTGAAAATAATAATAGCACCACCACCTCAAGCGATTCTTAAATAGTCACAACTGCCTTCTTGACGTCGCACCTTCTTGATGTCGATCCTTCTTGACGTCGGAACACAGATTTTCAAAGAGATTCACGTCAGGCGACTGAGCTAGCCACTCCAAAACGTTAACAGAGTTTGCCCTTAACCATTCCTTTGCTTTCTTGCTGGTGTGTTTGGGGTCATTGTCTAATTAAAAGACCCATACGAGCAGCATTTCATATTCTGGAAAGGGCAGCATTACTGTCTCCATGATATTCACCTACACATGCTGGTCCATGAAGGTTTTTATACAATGTATTGGAACTACTCCATAGTAGGATCATGCCTCCATGCTTAATGGTTTTTGTGGTGGACGTCTAAACTATGATTGAGATCCCTTTCCACTAAACATAACCACTTTGGACTCATGCGACCATAGAAGATTCCTTCATTGTTGGGATGTCTAATTGGCATAATCCCTGAAAACTTCATGCGCTTAGTAAAGTGTGTCGCGTTTAAAAGTAGTACCTTTTTTTGGGCTGCAGGCTTTTAGGTTATGTTGCTTCAGCACTTTTTAAACGCATTTTACGCCGCTGTTCGACTAGTCGAACAGCAAAATCGGCTATTTTAACAAAATTTTTACTGGGATCTAGTAAATTATGTTGTTTAGATAATTCCAATATACTATAGTAAATTTCATTGGCTTTCAGACGAAAAATATTGCGAGCACCCCACACCTTACAGGAAGGAGTTGAAAAAAACCTTACATGAAGACTACTTTTCTACAAGCTAAACAACACATAACTCTTAATTTTTATTTCCAAAAGTCAAGAATTATTTTATGGAAAAGTTGAAAATAATCCGTAATAAGAAAAGCCGAAGAAAAGGTAGCACTAGGAGAACAACGGCTGTAGCAGTCAAATTAAATTAATTTGTTGGGCTACCACAAAATGCCAATAAGAGAAAATTATTGGTCCACAAATTCAACGCTTGATATATGTTCAGAAAAATAAAGAGAAAGCCACACTTCAAGGATAATGATAGAGTCAATCGTAGCAATAAGTATGCGAAACTCCGCACACTCTTTGAAAATATAAACAACAAATTAATGCTATTTGGGGTTTTCGATGTACATTTGTCTTGTGACATTTTTTTACATCGTACTACTTGATGTTGAAGAGATGAGAGAAGCTTGTCTTGGCCCTTTTGGGGCTGTTTAGCCAATTTTACATTACTAGATGTGTTAATTGGGAAGAACTGGAACTGTGCTCACCAATTGGGTTGGCACACCTGCTCCAAAGTTAAGGACTGGAAGAGAATTGCCTTAAGTTAACAAAATTTGACGTTCATATGGCAATAGTGTAGAAGAAGAGATGGTGGCCTCTTTGGTTAGCTGTCCTAGAATCTTCAATAGTGAATACGTGGAAACTGAATAGCCTTATAAATAAGACCATAAATCTGCCTAAACTTACACAGCTAAGATTTCGAGTGGAGTTGGCCAAAAATTTATTGTTGACTGCGGATGACAGGAAAAACTTGGCACATGAAGAAATCGAACCAAACAATATTTTCACAGTTGTCAATCAGCCCGAGATTAAAGCCAGGCTATGTAAAACCTGTCATAAGCCTACACAACGGATGTGTCAAAAATGTCAGGTGCTCTTGCACAGCGATACCTGCTTTTTCGCTTTCCATAAGTGGGAATCAAGTATACTATATAATAATATTTTAAATAAATAATTAGTGGTCTTCTATAGAAAATAAATTTAAATAAAAAAACTTACATCTTAAGCCACATATTAGAAAATTTGGTAAATGGAAACTGAATTTATACATTTTATCTAAATCGTGCTCTACCGCCGTTGTTCGACTAGTCAAACAGTCTCACCTGGCGAAACTATCATAGGTAGAATTTTTTGACTTCAGATTAATTACTCAAGAGAAGTTACTTTCACCTCTAAATAAAATACTTCGTACAGCGCGGCTTAAAATGGGTTAAGCTGGATAGCAGGCTTGAAGGGAGGAGGTTTCATAGATAATTTTCGTTCGCGTATTTCACTCTTTTCTTCATTTTTTTTTTTTTTTATTTATTGCATTTGTTTGTTTTAATAAGTGCATGCTTCTAATATCTAGTACATAGTTTTTAAGAGTTCAAGCCTATGGACTTATTCTGCTTAGTTATAATGTAGACTATATTATTGTTTTAAAAAATTTCATTAATTATTATTTGATTTAACAGGGAAAACTTAACAAAAAAACCCCACATCTTTTTCAAAAACTTAATACTACTTAAATCTATATTTACATAATTATTTGGTTTATGTGATTATAGGTTGAATATCTACATCTATCATTGAAGTTATCTGTCAGTCGGCTTAGTCTGTGTGCTATCATTTCTACATTGGCTTTGTGGTGCAAATCGGAGGTCGGATGATGCCGAGGGAGCTTGAAAATCATTTTTAATAGCTTGTTTTGGGCTGTTTGCAATCTCTTAATATGACATTTGGCGACATCAGACCACAATGGGGCTCCATAGAAAATTATAGCCTGAAATATCATTTCTGAAATTTCATCTGAATATGTATAACTTATTTTCAATTGATAGCCGTGAGTTTCTATTCATTAAGGTTTTTTTTTATTTTTTTTTTTTGACTTTTACAGGTTCTGATAAGAGAATATGATAATTTTTGAACTATCAATGGTATACCCTACATGGTCCTTGAATTTTTTCTTATTTTTTATTATACCGTTAATTTTTGGGTCTAGGATGACACCAAGGTAGCACCCTTTTATCCCAGGGGATGTCAGTACCATCTAGGTCTAAGTAGCTGTTTGGTAGATATGTACGCAATCGTTTTCTTGAGAAGTATATAGCTTGAGTTTTATCGGTGTTAACCAGAATTTTCCATCTTGTGAAAAAGGTTTGGAGGGAGTCAAATGCTTCTTGTAAGTTCCGTATGATTTCTGCTGGTAATAGACCTGGGGAAATTATTGCGGTGTCGTCAGCAAATATTGAGGAAGTATAAATGTTATAAAGAAGGGGCGAGAGGCAGGACCCCTTGGGGCATCCTGCGGGGATATCAATCGCGGTAGAATGAGCTCGACCTATGTACACCATAAACGAACGCTGGCTGAGAAAACTTTGTATTATTTTAACTAGTTCTGTCGGGAAGTTGAGAGCTGTCATCTTAAAGATGAGACCGTTGTGCCATACGGAGTCAAACGCAGCTTTTATATCCATCAGCACCATCCCAATGGACATCTGCCTATTTAAGTTTTGTTTGACAATCTTTTTGATTCGGACCAGCGGATGAATTGTGCTATGTTCCCACGAAATCCAAATTGTTCATTCGGGAGTAGATTAGCATTGTCGACAAAGGATGAGATCTTCTCTTTGATGACTTTTTCTAATATTTTGCTGACTGCAGACAAAAGGCTGATAGGCCGGTACGAGGAAGGGGACTCAGGAGGCTTATTTGGCTTTCTGATTGGGTCTACTTTGGAAGTTTTCCAAACTTGTGGAAAATAGAGAAGCGTATACCACTACGAGGGAGAGCTTTAAGGCATAGATTGTCAATATTGTCCAGACCGGGTGCTTTTTTAAGTTTGAGCTTTTTTATTATTTCAGAGACTGCTCTACAGTTTATAAGGTAATTTTCATCGGGGTTTATTTCTAGGGTATTTAAATGGTCTATGCAGTTTTGAACATCAAATTCAGTATCAGAGAAGCTTAAGCAGTTTGTACTCGAATAATTCCCCAGAAAACTTTCGGCGAGTGCCTCACATTTTTGTTCTGGTGTAGAACAGTGTACTGCTCCGACAGCAAGAGTTGGGATGTTTGAAGGTTTTTTCCGTATAATTTTTGCAACTTTCCAAAAAGGAGAAGAGCCTTTGTCCAGAGAGGACAGAAAAGAGTTCCACGACTGGTTCCGATAAGGTGTCTATTTCTGCGAGTAATTAATAATTTTATTCGAGGCGGCAGAGGCTTTGTGGTGAACCGGTTTCTAACTTTAGGAATACAGCGTTCCTTAGCCTCTTGTATAGCTTTCGTAAATTTGTCGACCATGGAATTGATCTGCACTGGCTGAGTAATAGAGTCTTGAGGACTAATTGGAGGTTTTGGCTGAGATGACCAGCGAAAAGCGTCCAGTTGGCTCTTTTATAGTCGAATCTAAAAGATTCTTCTATTATAGGCAGCTTATGCAATTCAATCTTAACTGGCAGGTGGTCCGAGCTTAACTGATTTAATACTGTTGCCTGGGATAGCACTTGTGAGCAGTTTGAGAGAAAAATATCCAGAGTGGATCCTTGACACCTAGAGCTGGCAGGGACTAAAGTATGGCTTATGTAAGACATTAATACGGAGGGATGTTAATTTTTTCGTGCAATATATTTCCCAGCAATTTGCGCGAATGCAACCCCAATCACGGTGTCTACTATTAAAGTCACCACCTAGAATGTAATTTCCATTTATACTGAAGGCTTCCGAATATCATCAGCAAATTGCTGTTTTTTAATAGCGCTCGCTTGGCCACCTGGGAAATAGCAGGAGTAAATATTTGTCGTTTAACAGACATTTAAGGTTTGAATGCCAATAACTTCAATGATATGTGTATATGGGAGTGGTAGCAATGAGTGGCGAATGTTGTTCTTTATAAGGATCGCTACTCTCCCCCCCTGGAATTTGATCGGTCGAACCGATAACATATATAATTAGGGTGTTTTATTGATAAATTTGGTTTAGCCAGGTTTCTGTGAGTAAGCAAATGTCGATGCTTTCATTTGATAAGAGATCAAATAATTCTTCTTTTTTGTTGCGAATGCCTCTAGCATTCCATGTAATTATTTTCATGAATTGAGACATTAATACAGAAACTTGCATGCTAATGAGGTAATGACCTCAAACTGATCAGCTTTAGTATTGCAATTTTTGAGATTCTTAATTAAATCTAAAGTTAAATTCTTTATTACCTCTATGGAAAAGAGATCACCGCTTCAGGCCTCGGAACCTGAGGGGGAAGCCTAAGCGCTATGGAGGTTCGGAGCTTTCTTATTTGGAAGTCTCGGAAATACATCCGATTGGAATTTGGGTGGCGCTCTTGGTTGCATCCTGCCCAGGGGAGAACGTCTCTGGTTGGCTCGATCTCTGATGCTTACGTAGTTGTGCCGATTTGGGCAGTCTGGTGATGAAAACTTGTGTGGCCCACTGCAATTGGCACATTTGATTGTCGTCTCCGTACAGTTTTCGGTTTTATGGCTCCCCGCACACTTGGCACAGTAGGTTTTCACTGCACAACGACTAGAGCCGTGGCCGAACATTTGGCAGTTGTAGCATTGAGTTATTTTGTGTTTTTTGTTTTTTGTTTGATTTTTTTGTAGTCCCACTTGACTTTAACAAAAATCAATAACGGAGAGTAGCTGTACTTTTTAGGCTGCTAAGCGTGATTTATTTAGCCACCAAAATAGACCACGTACAGAATGGAGGTGGTATTG
>JAEIFU010002415.1:0-44257 GCA_018904235.1 Lordiphosa stackelbergi
TTGGGTTGCCCAAAAAGTAATTGCGGATTTTTCATATAGTCGGCGTTTATAATTTTTTAACTGCTTGTGACTCTGTAATTGCATTCTTTCTTTTGTCAGTTATTAGCTGTCACTATTAGCTTGCTTTAGAAAAAAGTGCGCGTAATTTTGTTTACATTTGTTTGATTGGCGCCCTTTTTAATATGGAGTCCACAAAAGAGCATTTTCGTCATATTTTACTTTATTATTTCCGTAAAGGAAAAAGCGCAGAGAGTTGCTAAAAAGTTACGTGATGTGTATGGTGATAAAGCCTTAAAGAAAGACAGTGTCAAAATTGGTTTCGCAAATTCCGTTCTGGAGATTTTTCACTTAAAGATGAGCCACGTTCAGGTCGGCCAAATGAAGTTGATGATGACCAAATCAAAGCATTAATCGAATTGGATCGTCATGTAACTGAGCGTGAGATAGGAGAGAAGTTAAATATACCAAAATCAACCGTTCATTATCACATACAAAGTCTTGGACTGGTGAAAAAGCTTGATATTTGGGTACCACATGAATTGAAAGAAATTCATTTAACAAACCGAATCAACGTTTGTGATATGCATCTTAAACGCAATGAATTCGATCCATTTTTAAAGCGAATCATAACTGGAGATGAAAAATGGATTGTTTACAATAACGTTAATCGAAAACGATCATGGTCCAAGCATGGTGAACCAGCTCAAACCACTTCAAAGGCTGATATCCACCAAAAGAAGGTTATGCTGTCTGTTTGGTGGGATTGGAAGGGTGTGGTATATTTTGAGCTGCTTCCAAGGAACCAAACGATTAATTCGGATGTTTACTGTCAACAACTGGACAAATTGAATGCAGCCATCAACGAGAAACGGCCAGAATTGATCAATCGTAAAGGTGTCATTTTCCATCATGACAACGCCAGACCACACACATCTTTGATGACCCGGCAAAAACTGGGACAGCTTGGCTGGGAAGTTTTGATGCATCCACCATATAGCCCTGACCTTGCACCATCAGACTACCATTTATTTCGATCTTTGCAGAACTCCTTAAATGGTAAAACTTTCGGCAATGATGAGGCTATAAAATCGCACTTGGTTCAGTTTTTTGCAGATAAAGGCCAGAAGTTCTATGAGCGTGGAATACAAAATTTGCCGGGAAGATGGCAAAAGGTTATCGAACAAAATGGAAATTATATATTTGATTAAAGTTCATTCTAAGTTTGATTAAAAATGCATTTACTTTCTTTTGAAAAATCCGCAATTACTTTTGGCGTAAGTTAAAGTCGGCTCTAACCGACTTCGATATACCCGTTACTCATGAAAAAACATGTTTAACAGTTTCCTGCGTTCCTTAGTGTGACCATCCAAAAAGTATGCAACATTTTTTTAGGGTGGGAGGTGGTACCGGGGGGCTGTGGTTCCTTTTTGCTCATAACTTGAGAACCGTTCATCCGATCTTTATCATTTCTTCGGCAAATCGAGTCATTGCATTTGCGAATTACTAACTATCTCTAGAAGGTACGAATTGTCTATCTTTAAAACTGTTGGAGATATAACGTTTTCCAAATTGCGGGGGCGGGAGGGGCGTGGCCAAAATTTGAAACAAACTTGATCTGCGTGCAGATAAAAAAGCATTTGTCCCATACATGTCAAACCTCTATCTCTTACCATCTCTGAGATCTAGGTGTTCATACAGACGGACGGACGGACGGACGGACGGACGGACGGACGGACAGACGGACAAGTCTATATCGACTCGGCTGTTGATGCTGATCAAGAATATATATACTTTATATGGTCGGAAATGATTCCTTCTGCCTGTTACATACGATTGCACAACTTTAGTATACCCTTTTTACTCAACGAGTAACGGGTATAAAAATATTTCGCAACAAATAACTTTTTTAAATAATGGCTTTTGCCATTCGAGTACAATTCAACCTCCTCAACACTATGTATAAGTTGCAGGTATCTCTTTTGAAAAGACCAAAAACGAGTTCGAATGTAGCGTTCGTCACGCGGAAATTGCCTAAAACCGGACTTCAATCAATCGTAAAGAATGTTAGAAGTTGGTCAAAATACAAAGGACTGATTTGAGCGAGGAATAATACTGGAAATATTGATCAAATTTCAGAAAAGTTTGAACTATTGATACAAGCAATTTGTTTCTTAGGATGCCTTCACACTGTTTGATACATGAGGAACGATGATAATCTAGTAGCTCTGAATTTTGTAGTGATTATTCTATGAATTGGACAAGCGATTCATTCATGCTTTCATTCAAAATATATCAAAACTCAGGACTACTAGACTATAATGTCTCTTGTATAATATTGCAGAAATGAGGAAAAAACACACTGCGATACTCTAGCCAGTCGCAGACTCAGCAATTTCCAAAATATATTCCCAAACAATATCAGTAACCTCCAACTTAGGAAAATCTGACCTTTGTACTGGAAATAGCTCCTAGAGTTGTAGTACTCAGTCCACAATAGACCAGGATTGGCCGCTGTGCTCTTGTTTTCTCACAACAAAAAATAATAAGTATGGTTGAGCAAAGATAAAGTATTTTCGGATTGGCTAAGCAGTTTGGTGTGTGGGCCACGACCGACTCGACAGCTAGCTCTCTCGTTTTTTTATTTGACAAACGTATTATAATTTTGCCAGTTGCACCAGAAGGAGTCATCTCCAATAAAAGTAAATGAGTGATATTTGTTTTTTTTTAATATTTTTGAAAGAATTTGAGAATTTTTTTAAGAGATTAGGTAGTGCTCTCAAACACGGTCATGGGTAATATGTAATGTTTTTTAAGCTGATCTGCGAAGTTTGGTCGAAGTCGCTAACCGTTGAGACAAGCTATTTCGAGGTATCTAAACTTCGGTACAGACGAAGTTAGCTTTGCCTTTCTCGTTTTTTACTTACTTTTCTAGGACTTGAGCTCGGTACCTTGAAGAATGAAAAAAAAAAAAGGGGGCTTCCCCACTCGACTATTATCCATGAGCAACACGCCGCGTCGAAACCATTCTTCTGACAACAACAGACTGCGCATGCTCTCTCTCTCTCTCTCCTTTTTTAGTGAGAGCGTGTCCAACGCTATTCTCTTTAAGTTTGCGTCCCTCGCTCACCTTGCCCTTTAAAACCAAATTGAGAACGAATTTAGCTCGACTGCAAGCACAAAATTCTTGAAAGTTCAAGAACGAATAAAATTTTTTTCAAGAGTTTTTCTGAGTGTGTGAGAGTCTTTCTTGAAATTTCATCCCGTCAGGTAAAAACCTTTTTTCTCAAATTAGAATTGAGCACTTATTTTTTAGGACTTTAGAACCATTTCCCAGAGAATCAATTAAAACAAGAATAGTCCTTGGAAATCCATAAAACAAGGCGTTGAATTTGAGAAAAATCACCAAAGTCATTTGGGAGAGCAAAAGTGAGAGAAAGAGAGGAGGCGTAGCTGTGCAAACAACTGGCCATCAAGATGTTTCCAATTGCAAAATACAAATACAAGCGTACATGGCCAAGACGAGCTTACTCCCAGTCCCTGCACAGACCCCGTCCTGGGCGATGGGCATGAAAATCGTTTACAAATAAATCAGAAAGCGATAAATAAGGATTTTGTCTCGTAATAACTCAGCGGGAGCCATTTAACATGCAATCATAACGAATCGATGCTGAACGCTTTAACGGACAGAACAGCGGACAGAGCCAGAATGGGCATGGAATAAGGAATGGGTATGGGGATTGAGATTGGACATTGGCAACACGCTTTCACACCAGGCAGTCGCCGGGCCAAGTGGTCAAGTGGCAAGTGTGTGTCGAATTGTTGTTGACTTGCTGCAGATGTCGCTGCTTCTTGTTGTTCCCCATGGTATCCCCAAGGTATTTAGGGGCATATTGGGCCGTGGACATGTTAATTGTTTCCCTTTAGATATGTATGAGCTCGCTGAGTGGGGTAAGTCATGGTCGATCAGTTGTCAACTTGTTGTTGCTCTCGCACCTGGGGCATGAAAATAAAGTTGCTAACACAAATGTCTCCTCCCTCTCAGCCCCTTCTCTCTCTCTCTTATACCCAAGGACAGGGACTTTGTTTGGCTTTTATGACTGACGTTTTTTATTATCCCCCTTGTCCTTGCCCCCCAACAATCGCTATCACACAGGCAGTTCCAAAACATGCACTTGGCTGCACTTCATAATTTGCCATATGCATTCAACTCTCCGTTGCTTAATTATGTTGTAAAACAATCTGCCGGCACTTCGAACCGAGTCCTGCCAGCTCCTTTTGGCTAACAACTCTCCAGCCAAGGGGAAGTAATTAAAATTACTAAAGCCCAGCGTTGACGTTGAGGCCTCAAAATGGCTGCCAGACACGCAGGCGTATACGTGATTTCTATGACTAATTGCCAGAACTGTGTCACAGGAAGCAAGCCAACGAACCTGACTGCGGCAAATGCGGCAACTGCGGCTTATGGGGTCAGGCACGCACACTGGGCAGGAACGCCACGTCAGCTCGGTTCTGGAGCTTATCTCGATGCAGTTGCAGTTGGTCTGCGGGCTAACAAGAAATTAAATTCCATTAAGCTTGCCCAAGTCAATGGTAAAAAGCCAAGCCAGGGGAAATCGAGTGCGCAGGTTGGTCCGAAGGGGACAGAACACTGGTGCATGTGTGCAGCACAGTGGTTAAGAATTGATTTGTAAATAATTTCATGTGACATGACAGAGGGAAAAACCTGTTCAGAAAATGAGTTGCCTTTAACTTAAAATAAGAACACGAAGGTCTTAAAATGCTGGAGAACAAATGTTCTTGAAATAAGTTAAGTTGTTCCAATCGGATAATATACGCTTTAAAGAACAACAAATCCGGTTTTCAACAAAAAGATATACAAGAGAGAGAGCGAGTGAGAGCTAGTTGGTTCTCTTTCTGATCTCTTTCTTGTCAGCTCAATAAAACATAAGTAGCCCTCTAGACGTGAATCTGCAAAAGTGTACAACGGCTGAATGTACTGGTGCGTCATTATATACGTTAAGTGCATAAGGTACCAGGTTCAATTCCTAGTAACAAATTTTTCTCTGTTTTCTGAAAAACTTAAGAGTGTTATGTTACAAACAGATTAAAGTCAACAAACATGAAAAAATTTTTTCAAACTTGCCGTTCGACGGCGTTAAATGCGAGACCTTGGCTTGGCTCGAGGTTTTACGTTTTACCTTCCCATCAGGTTGTGACGGTTTCAATTTTAGTAAATATTTTCTGTTTTCTTTAATTATTTATTTTGCTGGCGGCCCTTTCCAAAATTCAAATTTAGTTTTCAGTCTCGGCACTCGCTTCTGTATGTAACGAAAAAATTGAAGTAAAAACGGAGTTATAATCAGAATAGATGTAAACTGTTCTGGTCGACACCTCCAAAAAATTAACTGATTTTTTTTTAAATGGCGGCCATTAAAAAATGAAAATCCATTTTTGGACCTTTTTGAAGTTTAAAAAAAAATAGTAGGGGAGAGTGGGGGGTTGTGATCGTAGTTTTGTTTTTCGAACATAACTTCCCCAAAAATCAATATTTTTCGTTCTGTAAATTTTGTATTTTAGATAAAAGATGCACAAAACTTTCCTCATCACTAGTTTTAAAAAATAAAATTTTGGGTTTTTTTATTTCATATTGAAAAATAAGTGATTTTTTGACATTTCGAAAATTTGTGGGGGGTTGTGAGCCACCAATCAACAAGTTCAAAATTCTTGTTTTTAAACCATTATTCTTTATTAAATGAAAAAATGAACAATTTTTCTCATATTCTGAATTGAGAAATATCAATGAAGAGTGAAAATTGATTGACGGCATCAGGCTTGTTTTCTTTTATATACGAGCACTTTTTGCTTGTGGCTGTTCTTTTGTTCGCCTTTTTTAATGTTTTTTTTTTTACTTCTTTGGAGAGTTTTTTGAAAGTCAAAACCGACTTTTTTTCAAAGTGGCTCACAACCCCCCATATCTCACATTTTTTTTGGTGACGTCACATAACCAAAAGAAAATTGTTAAAAAAAAAAACATATTCCTGTCAAAAAGGCAATTTTTGTATAATATTCACAAGTCAAAAATGAAAAAAAAAACTTTTTTTTTTGAAAAAAAAGTCGAGTTCTGGTTCACGGACTTAAAGAAGGTGTACACTGATAGGTTGCTTGCCAAAAGTTAGGTAATAAGAAGGGAGACACATGACATAAACAACAAGTTTAAATTTACTTTTTTTTTGTGGCCAATATTCGAGTGGCTCACAACCCCCAGCGGCTCAGAACCCCCCATACTCCCCTAAAAATTTTTTTAAAGTTATGATTCAGATTCAGACCAGAATGGTGACAATTCTGCATTGATTTCAGTTTTAATCTTCAAAATCGGTTCAGTGTAATTGGAGATATCATGGCCGCCAGTTCGAAAAACGTGGTTTCGAGATAAACGCGTTTTAAGTTTGAAGTTCCTTTTTTGGGGGAATGACAAAAAAAAATCAAAAATGAAAATATGCAGTTCTAGAATGGTGACAATTTTGCGTCGGTTACATATTATTTCATCAAAATCGGTTTAGTAGAACTGGAAAAAAGTTTCTTGGTAGTCCGAAAAATTTGCTTAGAAAGTAACCATACAGCGGATTTTCCTCATCTTCAAAAAAACTGTTTTCGTCAGCAGCTCCCTCTGCTCTGCGTGCCATTCTGCCTTCTTTAGGTACGGCCCCAGCTGTAGTTTCTGAGCGGATTAATCAGTCTGATCATTGTGTATCATAGTTGGTCGTTACTCTGTTGACGATACTTAGTTCTTGACACTGAGTACTCAATGCTCGATACTCAGTACAAGATACTCAGTCTTTGATGCTCAGTACTCGATACTTAGGACTAAATACTCAGTACTTGATGGTCAGTACTCTATACTTTGCACGCGATACTAATTATTGTACACTCAGTACTTGATACTCAGCTCATGACACAATTCTATATCTCAGTACTCGATGCTCTGTACTCGATATTCAGTATTAGATACTTAGCTCTTGGCACTCAATACTAGACTTAGTACTCTATGCTCAGTACTCAGAACTAGATAATCAGAACTAGATACTCAGTACAGTACTTGGTGTTCAGTACTCGATACTCTGAACTCTATACTAATTTTTGTTTACCCAATACTCGTTACTCAACTCATGACACTTAATTCTAGATCTCAGTACTTGATTCTCAGTACTCGACATTCAGAACTAAAAACTTACCTCTTGACACTCAATACTAGAACTTATTACTCTATGCTCAGTACTCGATACTCAGTTGTCAATACTCAATACTAGATATTCAGAATTTGATGTTCAGTACTCGATTCTGAGAACTAGATAATCAGAACTAGGTACTCAGTATATGAAGCTCAGTACTTGATACTCAGTACTTGATATTCAGTAGTCAAAACTTTGTACTCGATTTTAATTTTTGTATACTCAGTACTCGATATTCAGCTCATGACACTTAATTCTATAACTCAGAACTCTATATTCAGTACTAGATAAAGTAGCTCTTTACACTAGATTTTAGTATTTTACTCGATACTCAGTTGTTGATAGTCAGAACAAGATACTCAGTACTAAATAACCCAATACTCATAACCAAGACAGCAAACCTCTCGGGGGTTCGAACCCATCGTAAAGTCTAAGTTTCGGTTCGCGGACCGGTTCACAAAACCCCTGAACCCAAGGTTTTGGTTCGAACTTCGTTCCTTAAATATTTTAAAATTTGGGGAATTTTTTCTGGGTAATTTTTTTTTTTTTTTTTTTTTTTTTTTTTTTACTTGTTGCCTTGTTAATATTATAAAAATTTTTTTCGTAATCGACAAATGTTGAGGAAAGATATTTTGGTCAATTACTTTTCGTGTACTGAAAACCGTTTTTTTTTTAGCAATTTCTTTTTTTTGTGACGTCACCAAAAAAGTGATCATTTGGGGTTGTGAGCCATCTTAGAAAAAAGTCGGTTTTGGCTTTCAAAATATTGCAATGACGCGAAATAACAGAGGAAATCTTCAAAAGAAGTAAAAAGCATTGAAAAAAAGCACACAAAAGGAACAGCCACAAGCAAAAAGTGTCGTCCATAAAAGAAAACAAGCCTCTAACCGTCTCTGAGAATATGGAAAAAATTGTTCCTTTTTTTTTTATTAAAAAGGGCTTAAAAACACTAATTTTGAACTTGGACGGGCGGCTCACAAACTTTTGACAGGACAATAACATTTTGCAAAATGAAATAAAAAACCCCAAAATTGTACTTTAAAACTATGATGAGGAAAGTTTTGTTCATCTTCTACCTAAAATACAACATTTTACGACCAAAATATACCTTTTTGCTCAGTCGGGTACCGAAAAATGTTTTAGTCATCAAATTCATTATTAGATATTTATAACATTTGAAAACAGCTTATCTTCTAGGAGCCGTTCATCTTTACTAGGTCTTTCATTAGAAAGATAAAATTTAAGTGTTGAAAAGGCCCATTCGACTGATACCTGAGTTGCTGGAACAGCAATAATAGTCAGGGTAAGTGTTTTTTTACCTTTCCTTCAAAGCATTTTCGAGGTGTATTTTTTTAGTATTAAATTTGACATACAGGCCTGTTCCGCAGAATCCGATTGAAACTCTAAAAAGGATAAGACCAAATTCGCTCGAATTGTTTCAACAAGAGGACCTACATCAAGATTACATTCTTAAAGTATTACAGCCGAATAACCAGTCGTTCTGCTCTGCAGTTAGAACACATTCCTGCTCGAACCATGATTCGCTCCAAATCGAAATGGGAACAGGCCTGATAGTAAATTTGTCGTTAGATTGTAAATTTTTTGGGGAGGAAAAGATATTTGTTCAATGACAAGGCATAACTCGGGACTCATTACTACGGAAAATGGAAAATGCGGCTGACTTTGCAAAGACAAATGCGTGAACAAAATACGATGTGGCAAGGAAAACGTTTTTCAAGTTGTTGACACCCCAATACTTTTACGTACCACTTCACTTATTTCCCAACATAACCGCACAACGGAACCGAAATTGGTTTCGAATTTAACCTAACTTCACTTTTCAATCAAATGAATTAATTTAATCGTTTTTTGTAGCACGACAACTGCACCACGGTGCAACGAGCCGCGTCGCATACGCACGGCTAATGAAGAGGTGGTAATTTATGTGAACATCTTCACCTGTTCCTAGACACGTTTTAATATGAGAGCCATGAATGAGGCAACGTGGCTGAATGAAGATGTGGGCCCAGGCTCAGCCAGCCAACCGGGCAACCAGCCAACCTGCTAGACACTGTCTAGTTAGTATGTTGTTGTTCGTCTTGCCAAGTGCAGGATTAATTAATTGCCGCTGCTCGTCAGCGAAGCCGGTCACACATGACGTATACGTGACACGTGAGAAATGTTCAGCCGCTTAATGTGGCGACATTTTGTTTGTTTTGTGTTTTGTGCTTTTGGTCTTCCTCCTTTTGCTTTTGACAATCATCAGTAGCTGCAGCCTTAATGCAATTCTGTTTTGCATATTTTGTGCATGTTCTGCAGTCAACTTATAATGATGAGCTGAGGAGACGAATGACTTGCGTAAATTTATCGTAAATGCCATCAAACAAGAGGCAGGCTTTTGGACTTGGAGCGAGCGTTCCATCTCGAGATTCGTCATGCAGTCAATTGGCTGCAGTTGCCGTTGCCAGGCTAATCCTCGTTAATCCCTTTGACTGCCTGCTTGCATTGCTGCACATAAATTTGACTCTGATTGTGGTCTTTGTTGTGGTTGTTCCTCTTGTTGTTGTGAATGCGGCCTCTCCCCCCCACCCGCTGCAACGATATGCTAATGAAATGCAGCTGGAAGTTGCCTTTTGTTGGATTGGCGGAGGGCAGAAGCTCGCGCCACTTTGCTTGTGCAATTTGCATGGATGGGACTAGTTTGGGCGCTTGGTATCCAGGTATACGGATGGCGTGTTAACGGTTTGTGCAGATTTGACACATTTAATTGGAAGTCAATTTGTTTGCAGTGATTGCTGAGGTGGCAATTGGTGAAACTTTTGGTTACCGAAGAGGGAAAGATTCGCAGCAAAGTTTAATTGAGTTTAGGTCAGAAAATATATAGTGTCTCCTTGCCCTGAAGAATCAACAAGTTATAATATTTGTCAAAAATTGAAGCGGATTTTCGAAATCACAATTTGAGGTGATCAGAATTCCAGTGGGATTCACACAAAGCCAATTTTCCTATTTATATCTTCAATGATCAGAATAAAGCAAGGATCAAAACGCTTTGGAAAATAGGTCTGGTTCCTGCGGTATAGTCTCGGAAATTCCAAATTCAATTCCACTAAATATTTTTGGGCAGACTCTTCCTACAGCTCGATAGTCGCAGTAAAAACATGACTCAAAAATTAGACATGTGATTCCAATAAACCAAAGTCCAATTCATGCCAACACCCAAAGGATAGCGGCGACAAGCGGCGCTCCAGTGGATCGGGCGCACACACACACTAATGCAAACATTTGCGACATTCAATGAGGCCTCCAGTTTTGTGTCCGTCGCATTGTCATGCCCGTGCCTGGCTTATTGATTGGAATACAATGGATCCTTAAAGTGTGCTTACAAGCGCCGTAACTCAAACAAATTGCAGCGCCCAAACGCCTGACTCAAATGGACGGCGGCAAAGCTGCAACAACAACAACAACAACAGACGCAAATACGATGATGACGACGACACTGATCAACAGGCGCGGCGACATGGATGGGTCCAAACAAATACATAGCGGGGAGGAGCAGAGCAGGGTATGTGCTTGTATGTGGCCGGACCAATGCGTTTTACATGATGGCTACACGACAGGACGGGAGCGGCCAACCGGGCGGACGGCTTAACATGATAAGCCTGCACAGTGGTTAAAATTGGAGAATTTTAAATATCCCAGAATCTATGGAGATGAGCATATTCCTTGCCGAGAAGAATTATCTCTCTCGCATCCAGAGCTTTTAAGCCAGCTTGACGAGTTCCATTTACTGCCAAGCTTCTTTTTCTTTCTTCTTAGGGAAACCTGGTATATTCCAACAGCAA
Source organism: Lordiphosa stackelbergi (assembly GCA_018904235.1). Taxonomy (NCBI): domain Eukaryota; kingdom Metazoa; phylum Arthropoda; class Insecta; order Diptera; family Drosophilidae; genus Lordiphosa; species Lordiphosa stackelbergi. Next base: position 11,072 of record JAEIFU010002415.1, read on the forward strand.
CTTCGTATGTTTTCTCTCTGTTCTTTCTCTCCTATGCCTCTCCAAAAATGTATATGTGTTGTTGGCGACGAATGATCTCGTGTGCATCAGACAGCCACGAACACATGTGTCAGCAGGCGATAATAGGATTTATATTTCTTGCTGTTGTCATTTCTTTCGGTTTGGTTTCAATTAACTTCTTATAATATCGCCATTCATCCCTAGTCCCAGAAGCCTTCACTATGAAATATTCGCCAGCTTCAGATTTATTTAAAATATTAATTTTTGTTCAGAATTTAAAAATTTTAAAAATTTTGAGATTATTTTTGAGGATGACGATTACGTTGCGACAATGCCTACGATGCCAGTTTGACAGCTAGGTAATCGGATAATTTTTACTCATACTCGGCGATGCCTCACATGATTCATTTTGATTGACTCGTGCAGGTCTCTACTGCACAGCTGGCACTTAGTTGTAGAGGACTTTTACCTAGTTTGGTTAAATCGCATGCTTTCAAAAAAAGGGTCTGGTTCAGCAAAATCTTTTGTATTGTGATATAGAAAAACGAGAAACCAGTCTCCTATATTCTTAGATCCTCATTATAATGTCATGATAACCTTAGAAAAAAGGAATTGTGTTATCCATTTTTCTTTAAACCGAACTGGTTCTACTGGTTCGGTTCAGGATCGGATGAAAGTGGAAGCTTAAGTGACAAAAAACAAGACAATTCAAATTATTCTGTATTTTCTCCAAATAGTCTAAGGGCATTAAACATCATAATGTTTCCTGAGAATCATTCTCAAAAGAAAGAAGATGAGAAGTGGAAAAAGTTTCCACATTTGAGAAGACCAAAATGGGATGGACGCAAAACCATTGACTGGAACGTACCGGTATACCGCAGTAAAATCTAGGTACAGGTACGTAACCGCGTACCGAAATAATTGTAGCATCTTTAGTGGTAGTAGTTTATTTTGTTCTAAGAATTTTCCGAACATTTTGTTGACATTGGCAGTTTGCCGTCAGTCATATTTACATGGAAAGGTTTTATAACACATATTTAGTTTAGTTTTTGTTTAATTTAGGTCTAAAACAAGTGAGAAAGTCGGTCAATCCCGACTATATTTATACTCTGTACCTAGAGTAGGAGCTGAATGCAGTGCTGTTGCTGCGCTCATCTCTGAGTTTCTCTCTCTCTCTCTCTCTCTCTCTCTCTCTCTTTATCTCTGCGACTTGAGAACCGCTCATCCGATCTTTATCATTTCTTCGGCAAATCAACACATATTGCTAATGACTAACTATCTCTAGAAGGTATGAATCCTCTATCTGCAAATTGCGGGGGAGGGAGGGGCGTGGCAAAAATTGAAAATAAACTTGATCTGCCTGCAAGTATAAGAAGCATTTGTCCCATACATGTCAAACTTCTATCTCTTACCATCTCTGAGATCTGTTTGTTCATACGAATGGACGGACAGACGGACATGGCTATATCAACTCGGCTGTTGATGCTATACAAGAATATATATTCTTTATAGGGTCGGAAACGATTCCTTCTCCTGTTATATACTTTTGCACAAACTTAATATACTCTATGTACCTTCGGTACAGAGTATAAAAAATTCGGTGTTGATTTGCTTTGTATATCTCAACGCTTTGAAAATGTAACTGGCCAGTGTGGTCCAACTGTGCCCATTCAAAATTTCAATGACTTCTGTCGTGCTCAACGAAGTTTGCTGCCAATACACAAGTCGTAATTCACCCAGGATTGGACATTCGGCCAGGAAATGAGTAGTAGGCATCCATTTAGTATACCATCACATCACATCACGAGATTACTTTTAGTTTGTAGCGGTCATTAAAATAATTTCGTTCGCTTAGAGAGAAATTAAGTTGTTTGTGCAACCCCCTGCTTGAGATTCTCTGGGCCTGTTCAATACATTTTTCTCGAGTGCGTTCTGCAATGCTCTCCAGTATGTTTTTGTGTGTCGCCGTCCATGATCAATGGTTTTGGAGGTCTAGAGGGACGTTATGCTCAGCAGCATTCATTAAAGCATTGAGCTTCATTTGCTAGTAGCAGCTTCGCAGTTTTATTTACCAGTCTTGTTGCTGGTTTTTCCATCACTTGCCTCATGTAGGAAAAATGAATGAAAAGCGCACACCTAGCGCATGTTCAAATACTCCGTCACATTGTTGTGAACCACAAATTTTGGTAAATTTAACCAAATTAACCAAATACTTAGTCGACGGTCTGAGTTCAAAACTTTGCTCACACGAGTCACATTGTCGGTGTTTGTCAAGGACGAAGGTCTTCCAGCACGGTCTTCATTGGCGATCTCTTCCTATTACTTTCCGGTCAAACCCGGTATATTTTCTCAATGCAAGAATTTTGTTATCACTTTTTATTTTATCCTGTTGAGCTCCCAGATCAGTCCCGTTTTATGCTTAAGTCATCCTGGATATTTCATCGCTTCTATATTGATTCCTTGTTGGATCAGGCAGTATAAAAAGAATAGATGGTTCACTTTCGGTTTGCTCTTTGGTTATCCTTATTTGAGAATAATAAGAACGATTAATATATATTTTCTCAATGCAAGAACTTTATTTTTGGTCTAATTAAAAAATGATCCCAAAATGAGGCGCTAGTATCACGGGTGAAGTGGAATTTGAAAAAACTTGACTGCGTGCAGAAAGCTGTACTCTCTGTCAAACTCTATCTTACCATCTGAGATCTATGTTCAAACAGACAGACAACCACAAGAAAGAGAAGAAATAATATCAAAGAATGAGGCAGGCTTATTTTTGACACAGCGCTGCACCACTGTGCATTGTTTGGATGGAGGCTTTTGGTTAGCTTTAAATTATTCCAAGCTTGCCACAAAATACACGAACCAGAGGCGCTACTGACGCGCTTATGTTAAATTTACCAAACAACCGATTTGTATGCAATTTCGCGATCGCAAAGAGTGCTCGGTAAGGGGTAAAGGGGTGGCAGCATGGTAAGCTGAAATCCAAATCCCAGCGAGACATCATGACGTCGTGGATTTGCAGGGTCGACTGCCCATCCCCAGGCTCAGGCTCAGTCTCAGGTTCAGTCTCAGCTCCAGCATTGTCATTGTTTTGCCTCTGCGCCGACGTCGCGAAGTCTAGTTTATTGGCGCGACTTTTTATTTGCATTCGAAATGTTCCTCTTGTTGCGGCTGCCGCTGGTGCCTGCCACTGCCACGTGATGTATGCGACTTGGCCGCCACAACCCCAGCTCCAGCTCGAGTCAAAGGCTGGGCCTGTTCGCTGACCACACAATTGCCATAAGTTTTGGTCGCTCTGCAATTATTTGCGGAATTCCTTTTGGAATATATATTGACTCGGACTCGGACTCGTACTCCGACTCCCCAGCCGAGACTTGAGCTTTGCGTTCCGTGTGTGCATGTCCATAAGCTAAGCCCAGCCAACCAACTCCCGACTAGCTTTGACAGCCATACAAGGAAGCTTAACCAACGCCAGCCGCGTCGAGTGTTTGCGCCGGTTTTGACTTTGACTTGGCATTCGTTGCTGTTGTTGTTGCTGTTGTCGGTCGACTGACATTTTGGTTTATGCTTTTGTTAATTTGTCATGAAATTTGCTGTTTGTCGCATTTTCCAAATGCCATGCGAATTTCCTAAATGCGATTTCTGTAGGGAAGTAAGAATTCTGTTGCTGCAGGTCAGGTTGGGGTTGAGGATGAGGTGTGACGGGCTAATAATGTTTACGTGGGAAGTTTTTTAAAGTAAACATAAATTTTAGACATTTATTGGGAGAATTTTAATAATTGTTTTTAGCAGGGATGCCGAAGCGGATGCGAACTGAACCGGTGTCCCATTGAATTTTTCGATATAAATCGGATTGCCGACATGACTACCAGCATAAATGCAGTGATTCATATCAAGATGCAGCTGCTAGAAAGAAGTATAGTCAAGAAGAGAATATAACGCAAGCAAGCTTCTCAAATTTTGCCGTTCGGATTCGTAGTTAAAGTATAGGTCCCTTTCTCTTGGGCGAAAAAATATAGCCATGTCCGTATGCTCGTTTGTCCGGCTGTCCGTCCGTCCATCCGTCTGTTCGTGCGTATGAACAAAGATAGCTCAAAGATGGTAAGAAATAGAGGTTTGACATATATGGGACATAAACTTCTTATACTTGCAGGCAGAGCAAGTTTATTTTCAATTTTTGCCGCAACCCCTCCAGTCCCCGCAATTTGCTAAAAACGTCATATCTCCCACAGTTTTGTAAATAGATCTTTCTTATCTTTTTCACATATTTGTAATCAATATTATATATCGATTTGCCGAAGAAAGTATAAGGATAGGATGAACGATAGTCGAGTTATAAGGAAATCAAACAATTATGATGGGCAGCACTGGACGTAATGGCGATTGGCAGCACTTATCACACTTTAATTTTTTTGCCACTTTGAGTGGCTTCTGACTTAAATTGATCATATGATACAATCTTGGGGATACAACGTATATACTACGGTTATGCTAGGAAATTCACGATTTCTTTAATGTTCAAAATCAAATTTGTTCCTCTTTCTGCAGCTTTTGTAAATTCACCACTGCGCCTCGGCATTTCATGAATTGATGTCGATTTCATAGTCTACACTGAACCAAAATATTAGTCCATTCGGGATCCGAAACGGGATTAATTATGGGTTGATCCCGGAATGGCTTGAATTGAGCTCGTCAGGGATCAACATTTTGTTGTGTTGCCTTGCCGATCTTAAGCTGATCCTTCTATTTGAACTTAATTTTGTTCCATTCGAGATAGCATTCTAGATCGGCCGAGATTGATCTGCGACCGATGTTCGGGATTAATTTAACTTCAAAATTAAATTCTTTCTGATGCATAATTACGTACACATATGTTTTTATATATTTATATTTAAAATTTTAAGTTTTTTCTTTTACTTTCTTTCGCTCGTATTTGTGCTTATTTCTAACATAAGTTTTTTCCATTATTTATTGGATACAAACTGAGAATATAGTTATTAAATCTGGAAAATATGTATAAAGATTAAATTATTTCGGAGCCGCCGCGACTTTGTGCAGACATGCATACATATATGTGTGTATTAGAGTCGCCGCCGCGCTGGCCTGAAAACTTTCACTTTCATATTAAATACACACACTCATTACTTACCTTCTAAATTCAAAACTATGTGGTGTATTCACGATAGTCCCGCTGCCGGGATCACATCATTCTTTTTAGACCTTAAATGTTCCCGGTATTTTTTTCGGTGTACTTTCGTGGGCAATAGCCCATTTCCACAGGCTTTATTTCTTATCACTTTCATTTCTGAAAATTTTACCGTTTCCATTGACGTTCATCTTTTTGACAAGTTTTAAATAACAGGCGACACTTTAAAACTTACGAGGACTTTGTGGAATATTTAATAAAAAAAGAAGGCACATCCCTCGTTGCGAACGCGTTGTCATCACCCTGAACTATCGGTATAAAGCTAAATACACAACTTATTTCAACCTATTTATATATTTACTTTTTTTCGGGGCAATTGCCAAAGTTTTCAAAAAATTACAGAAATGAAAGGCAAAATGAAATGACAAATCTTATGGAAGAAATGATATTATTTTCTTCATTTCTTTTCATATCGAGAAATGAAGTTCCATTTCTTTGGTGAAAATAAGGTATATGTCGAATTTAAGAAACGGTGCTTATGCACTCACTTTCGGACTTAATTGCTATAATGATTTTTTAAAATGAGCATAGCATAAATGTAGTAATAACCGAGCTTGACCGACTTTATTTCTTGTTTCTTTTACGGATGGCCTGTTTACTCTCTCGGCCTCAGAGTCCCAAGCAAACAATTTCATATAAAAATACTAGTTTTGTAAGCGTTCACATATAAGCATAACGCTTATAAAATGCTGCTGTGACATTTATAAAACGCATCAAAGTAAGCGTTTTATTTCCTAATATAATTTTTTCGTAATATAATTGCTGCTGACATTAAATACTATATTGAAGAAAAAATTTCACTTGTTTGCTGTTCAAGAAAGACAACGAGAATGAGATACACATTTTTTTCTTGCCTTTGCTCAAGGTTACCTTTTTTTTGTCTGCCTTCCCAGCTGCAGCTGCGTAGCACAAAAAGAACAGAAATTTTCCGAAGAGAGCGAGAGAGAGAGAGAGAGCGAGCACGAAATTATTCTCGGTCGCCGAAACGACATGCGCAAATAGCTTACTTTAGCAAGTGTTTTGTAAATGTCGTAGGCTGCCATACGAAAACGCTTGCAAAAGCAATCTTACTTTAAGCTTGGTTTGCAAAACGTTTGCTTAATTGCTAGCTGGGTCGGCATGTGTTCGGTTCCTGTATGTGTTAACAGCGAAACGTCTTCTGCCCCTGGGGGCATCCGATGACAATCGAGAGCGAGAGAAAATGAGAGAGTAAGCACGAAATTTATAGTTTTGAATCATGGCTGCTCTCGATAGCCGAAACGACATGCGCAAATCGCTTACAATAGCAAATGTTATGTAAATGTTGGGGGTTGCCACACTACAACGCTTGCAAAAACTATCTTACCTCAAGCTTGATTTGAGAGTTTTGTGTGCTCGTCTGTCAAAGTCAGAGGCGGCCATCCACAACTCGTATGAACAGAAGTCAGTCGTGTTTTTTTGCAAACGCGAGCCGAAGTAATGGTTGTGCGAATCGGTGAACACGGCATTGCAAGTAAAACTAAAGTTGTCTGAAGAGAGCTCTCATTTTCACCAACACAAGCGCTCTCTTTTGTCCTCTCCATTTGGCCGCCTCTTTGACTCAAAGTGGTTAATTTTGCTTTACCCTACGCCGAAGGTTGATTTTGTCTGCGAGTCGCAGTCGTACACTCACATACACATCACACACAATAGTAATAATTGGTAATGTGTAACTTTTATTGCTCTCACTCTCTTCCATCTTCTTAGAAAAGCATAGGAAAAAGCAAGAGAGAAGGCGACAAATACAAATTCCCATTATACAACTAAGTTCTTAGACAACAAATGGAGATATGAAATAGAAATGTAAGATAAATGCTTTTTCTGAAAGCTCGTGCATAAATAAATGCACATTACACCAAGGACCGGCAAAACAAACATGCTCATTTTGGCGTTGCGTGTTTAGCCAGGCGAGAGCGCGCTCTTTGTTGTTGCAAAAGAGAGCAGTATAGGCTCGTATACTGTCGTTGCGTCGACGCGGCGCACCATCACGTTGCAAACACAGACGAAAAGAACCAGCCGGACTCTGCATTACACTGAAGTATTGTAAGCTAAAACAGAGAGCGAGCTGAGAGCTGACTATACCTTCTTAGTTGTGTCATGCAAATAGCGTTGCTAAAAGTTTTCGCTCTCTGCTTGCACGAGTATGTATAAGAAATGAGTCATACGAATGGCGCCGGTTATTAAGACGAATGCTGTACACCAGAAGTTGCACTGCACTCGTACAGATCTCTGTTCCATACCATGCCTAATGGCAAGGAAGTTCAATAGAACGAGATGATCAATTCAATACAAGCCCCCAAATTAGCACTCATTTCAATGGACAATTTTCAAATACCAAAAGCTAACAGAACACAGTTTATCCACACACATCCACACACTTTTTATAGGCAAATTGTGCAACTGCCCCAAGTGTCAAATTAGACAAAAAGCAAACTCAATGCAAAAACCAAATCAAATGTTAAAATGCAAAATTGCAAACACTCGCTTCAGGGCAACTGGCTGCTAATTTTCTACGAATCGCCATGGACTGAGTGTGGGGACGGTGGGGGTGGGGGTAGCGGAGATCTTCGACTAGATTTGCATGTGGGTGGTCAGCAAATTGCCAGAACGTGAGCACAATTTTTAAATTAACGGCCCCAAAAGTGGTTAGAACGGCAGCCAGCGAAACAGGGAACGGAAAGTCTGAGGCGCATTCCAAGCACACAAAACTGTTGCAATTAATTGCATAAAAGTTCTAAATTGTCAGCCCTGCCTCCATCACCAGCGCTTCCCGCACCTTTAGTCCCCGGAATGGCAATGGCGTCTCTAGGTTCTTGTGTAAACTTTGCAACTGCAACCGCGGATAATAATGCGAGGCCACATGGCAGCACAGTGTCCTGGAAATGTTACTAAAATTGATTAGATAAAGGGTATGGTGTGGGAAAACGGACCCTAACTTACAAATACTGAGAGAGTTTAAGGATTGGTTTTTATTGATTCAAACCTTGTGGTTCATAAAGCAGTAGATGGATCAAAGATTTTCCCTGCTATTTTGGGTGAATCGAAGAACCGGTCTTAAGGCGTTATCTTTTACTTCTTCTCACTTATTGCCTATAACTCCCACAATGCACTACAAACCCACTGTGCATTGTCGTTGTTCCCTTCATGGTCGTGCCTCTCAGCTTTGAAACGTGATCGATAGACGGACGACTACCAACCAGACCCACAACAACAACAACAGCAACAACAACAATTGCAACAACTGCAAATTGGCCAAATGTTTGGCCTTAGTCAAATTATGTTCTTTGCCTCGTTTGATAATGAAATTGCAAATTGAAGTTGTGTTTCGCTTGTAGCCTCACAAACTGTTTGCTCACACCGTCTTTCGGGCTGGACAACGACAAGACGATCCGGGGCAACGCTAATGATTACGTGTTATCGTGTTGTAATTTTACACAAAAACTCTAATGATGAGTCTGCGCGCCAGCACCAGGTACTCGATCCGGACTGCATTCACATCCATCTTCATGCATCGATCGTTGGTTCGATCTGGCTTCGGGTTATATGGTTTAGATCATGGCAGCAGACACTAACTGGGCTCATCATGGAGCGTTAACAAGCTCATTTTTCTAAAGTTGACGTGGCCAAGTCTGCTGAATCTGGTCTCCAAGACAAAGGAAAAAGTGCAAGACGAGAGCTCGAGTTTTGCGATAACTCGCGGATGGATCATAAATTCCTCATAATGGAATTGGATGGCTAGCGTAAGGGACTTACCTTGCTAGTATGTGGATATGCAATTTAAATATACTTAATCAATGAACTTACAAGACTCAGAAAAAGTGGGACAATGTTGGGGAAGATCCTCGGCTTGGACATCTATGGATATAATTCACTAAATGAGGCAACATCTGTTCAGCCATTGCAAAATAACCTTATATGTGGTGCAGCCAATTTTTCTACGTAATTTTACTAGTATCTACAAATTTGACCATATTGAATATTTACTCTTTGCACTCAAAAAAAATTATTGCCTAAACCCAACAAATAGCCTAAAAATTTTGGAAAAATTACCTTAAAAGGCGGCAAGACCAAAATAAAGGTAGAATTTTGCATAAATAATGATTTGTGGAATGATATGTGCTTGGATTAAGATAAGAATTATCTTACAATTAAGCATTTTGGGTCCTAAAACTGAAGTATAAATTACCCAAGGCTCTAGGCATTTTAAGTTTCAAAACTGATGATTTGGGTTATTGGTAGGTACATATGTTTTAGGTATTTTATCCCTTGTTATATAACCGAGGAAGTCAGATCATATATCGGCCGTCATATATAAATGATCTACGCATTAATACCTTTCAGTTGACATATATTATTCATGTACATACAACATACTGCTTATAATTTTTCGCACAAGAGAAAGGGACCTACAGTTTAACGCCGAATCCGAACGGCAAAGTTCGAGAAGCTTTTTTATGGCCAGTTACTTCACAGCAATTTTCTGAAGAAAGAAAAAATCTTATTTTTTGATGTTCCGAGGCCAACGACCTCCTGCTCAGGAGGCCAGCACACTAACCGCTGGGCTACACCCGACCACATTGTAATGGTGCATCCGATTAAAACTGATCAAACTGTTTATTCTATTGTAAATGAGCTGGTGACGGGGTAGATGTCATGGCTACAGTTAGTGGTCGTTGAACAGATCCTCACACCAGAGTCCCTATTTCTATAAGTAAAACATCATTTTTCTTTCCATGGCAGAATATAAAGAAGTCAAGAACAAATTAAAATCAGAAAGCAAAGCTAACTTCATTTGTTCTGAATTTTGTATACCCTTGCAAATGCTCTGAAATCTCAGTGTTAAAGAATGCAAAAATATTTCTAACTTAAAGCTTAGTACTCAGACAAACTAAATCGTCTGCTAGCGGACAACTTATTCCAAAATACCACCATTCCTCATTATACCACCAAATGTGAAACGGTCTCACTGCGCTGACTTGCTTGCATTTGATTTTAATTAATTAATTTGGCAAATAAATTTAACGATTTTTGGTGGATATATGGAATGTAGAAGTCATGGGCAATGTAAAATCTTACCGTTAGTTTCAAATTATGCCAATCGATGATTTTTGTCGAGCTTTTGCTGCTGACATTCCGACTGGTGGGTGTCGGAAAAATTACATACAATTTTTTCTGCTACCACCCCATCGGAATTGAATCAGCTGTTTGTATGGGTATGAACGGAAATTTTAGTTTGTCTGAGTTCGACTAGGCTTACAGGCCTGTCGGAATTTTACAAATTTTACGCTTTCCGACACCCTTATTATACCCTTGTGGAGAGGGTATATTAAAATTGTCCGGATGTTTGTAACGCATAGAAGCAAGCATCTCCGACCACATAAAGTATACATATTCTTGATCAGCATGACGAGCTGAGTTGATTTAGCCATGTACGTCTCTCCGTCTGTTTCTATGCTATCTCCTCCGTTAGTTTTAAGGCTATCTTAACCAAACTTTGCACGAAGTCTTTTGGTACAAATATACACTATACATTTGTCGGACCCAGCCGCATCAGATGACAATTGCATATAGCTGCCGTAGAAACGATCGGATGAAAAAGTAGTTTTAGTGAGAAAATGTTTTTTGTTTTCAATGCTATCGCTCCCAACCCTCGTCTTTATAAGTTTTCAATAATTTCACATAATTTCCCCAAGATTTTATACCCTTGGAGAGGGTATATTAAAATTGTCCAGATGTTTGTAACGCACAGAAGGAAGCATCTCCGACCACATAAAGTATATATATTCTTGATCAGCATGACGAGCTGAGTTGATATAGCCATGTCCGTCTGTCCGTCTGTTTCTATGCTATCTCCTCCGTCAGTTTTAAAGCTATCTTAACCAAACTTTGCACGAAGTCTTTTAGTACAAATACGCTGCACATTTGTCGGAACCGGCCGGATCGGATGACTATAGCATATAGCTGCCATAGGAACGATCGGTTGAAAAAGTAGTTTTAGTGAGAAAAACTTTTTTGTTTTCAATGCTATCGCTCCCAACCGTCGTATTTATAAGTTTTCTATGATTTCACATAATTTCACCGAAATTTATCAAAATCGGACAACTATATAGTATAGCTGCCATACAAAAGATAGGTCTAAAAAAAATCTTAGTGAGAAAAACTTTTTTGTTTTCGATGCTATCGCTCCCAACCGTCGTATTTATAAGTTTTCTATGATTTCACATAATTTCACCGAAATTTATCAAAATCGGACAACTATATAGTATAGCTGCCATACAAAAGATAGGTCTAAAAAAAAATCTTAGTGAGAAAAACTTTTTTGTTTTCAATGCTATCGCTCCCAAACTTTGTACAGATCAATATTATATACAACCACACAATTCTGCAAAGTTTAATTCAAATCGGATGACTATAGCATATAGCTGCCATAGGAACGATCGGTCCAAAATGTAGTTCTAGTGAGAAAAACTTTTTGATGAATATATCGTATAGCCATATAACAAACTGGCCGCATATATCATGCTCCAAGGGTATATAAACTTCGGTCGAGCCGAAGTTATCGAAATTTAATTAAAGCCACCTATATTTTGTTCAGTAAAAAATGTTTAAAACATGTTCTAAAATTTTTTTTGACAAAAATTGTTAAAACGTGCTTATTTTAAGGTAAATCAGCAATACCAAATAATATATAAGATGTTAAAGCATTGTTTTCTGCATTTTTATAAAAAAGTTCAATTTTTACTGCGAAATTTAATTAAAGCCAGTCTTAAAAAAAATTAAAAAGGATACAGAATAAGGATAATAAAAAATCAATAAATAATGGATTTAACCTCCAGGCTTATTTATGAGCTTAAAAATGCCTAACCGGATGGCGCTAATCATGAATTCGAACTCTGAATCCGGTATTTTGGCCCATTCCTCAGTAACAGCTTTTCGAAGCTCTTCAGTCGAGTTGAAATTTCGTCCGCCAGCATAAACACGACGTGCAAGGTTACCACACATGTTCTGAATTGGATTCATGTCTGGAGAACGTACTGGCCATCCAAGAAGCTTGATTTTCTGTTCATTGAACCACTTACGACTGGCCCTTGACACGTGTATGGCAGCATTATCTTGCTAAAAGATTGTATCCGTGTCCGACTCTTGGTCCAAAAAGTCTACTAAGAGTTCATCCAATAAGTTTAAGTAACCTTCTGAATTCATGCGACCTGTAATCTTGAAGAAAATGAAGACTAAGCCTGCATTGACGACATTTTATAAACAAGCCAGAAGGGATATTACGAAACGTCAAATGTCTTGGAGGGAGGAGTGGAAAAATGTGGTACTCTCAGATGAGAAAAAGGTTAACTTGAATGGGCCAGATGGTTTTAGTTACTAATGGCACGACATTAAGGCGTCTGAGCGCATTTCGACCTCCCAAAACTGTATTAGCGGCTTTGTGATGTTTTAGGACGCTTTTAGCTATCACAATCGGACCCCGATATGCAAGATTAGAGGTCGCAGGAATACAGGGTGCTATTTAAACTTATTGGATGAAGTGTTAATTAACTTTTTGGAGCAAGAGCCGGACCCGGACGCCATCTTTCAGCAACATAATGCGCCCATTCACGTTTTAAGGGCCAGTCGTGGGTGGTTCACTGAGAAGAATATCCAGCTTTTAGTATGGCCTGCGCGTTCTCCGGACATGAATTCAATTGAAAACATGTGTGGTAACCTTGCACGTCGTGTTTATGCTGGCGGACGAAAGTTCAACTCGACTGAAGAGCTTCGAAAGGCTGTTACTGAGGAATGGGCCAAAATACCGGATTCAGAGCTCGAAATCATGATTAGCGCGATCCGGTTAGGCATTTTCGAGCTCATAAATAAGCCTGGAGGTTAAAACCATTATTTATTGATTTTTTATTATCCTTATTCTGTATCCTTTTTTATTTATGTTAAAACTGGCTTTAATTAAATTTCGCAGTAAAATTTGACATTTTTTTATAAAAATTGCAGAACACATGCTTTTTTCTTTAATATAATTATTTGATATTGCTGATGTACCTTAAATTAAGCACGTTTTAACAATTTTGTCAAAAAAAGTCAAAAATTTTATAGCATGTTTTAATCATTGTACGAGAAAAAAAGGAATGTTTTATACCCTTGGAGAGGGTATATTAAAAATTGTCCACATAAAGTATATATTTTATCACCTATTTCCTCCGTCAGTTTTTAATGCTCTTTTGTTGGAACTAGCTGATCGGATGACAATAGCATATTATAGCTGCCAAGGGAAGGATCGGTTGAGAAAGTAGTTCTAGTGAGAAAAACTTTTTTGTTTTCAATGCTATCGCTACCAAACCTCGTATTTATAAGTTTTTTATGCTTTCACATAATTTCAGCAAGTTTTATGCAAATCGGGCAACTATATAGTATAGCTGCCATACAAAAGATAGATCAGAAAAAGTTTGAGTATGAAAAACTTTTATGTTTTCAATGCTATCGCTCATAAACTCGTTACTGATCAATATGATATGCTAACACATAATTCTGTCAAGTCTGATCCAAATCGGATGACTATAGCATATAGCTGCCATAGGAATGATCGGTTGAAAAAATAGTTTTATTGAGAAAAACTTTTTTGATTTCAATGGTAGCGTGTTTGTACGTTTCAGTTATAAATATTATCTGTCTCGACACAATTTTAGAGAGTTTGATCAAAATCGGATGAATATATCGTATAGCTGCCATATAAAAAACTGGCAAAAATACATCATGCTCCAAGGGTATATAAACTTCGGTCGAGCTGAAGTTAGCTTTCCTCTATTTTTCAACATATTTTTTCAACAAATCGGTTGAGGTGAATAACTCCGCCGATTTCGATTACGGTTACACAATACGGGTTTCTTGTACAGTTTAAAAAAGCATTAGGCCAATTTAAATGCTTTGACCGAAACCGAAATTCATATCGGTTTTAATCCTTGCTTTGAAGGTAAAATTGGAAGAAGAAAAGAGCGCCGCAGGCAAATTTTTGTAAAATCGCGCGTGGAAAAGAGTTTATAAGTGAGTATATACAAACCGCTTGAACAATAAACATTGATAAACTTCGCAGGGATGTGTCGTGCAAATTTTAATATTTTGCCTTCAAGTAAAACATAATTGTCACAAATTGTCGTACACGTCACTTAGACCATTTATGTACATCAATTTGTATTTTGCTATCGGCTTGCTTAATGAACTTGGAAATGCAATTGCATTTAAGTTTTGTGGTTAAGTCGCTCAAAAACCCCCTGGCTACGCCACTGAATTTAATGTATATCTGCCATATAATAAACTGTTAGGTATATGTCTTGCTCCAAGGGTATTTAAACTTCGGTCGAGCCGAAGTAAGCTTCCCTCTATTTATTTTTCTTGTAAGCATCGATTGATCGAAAATTTTAACTCAAGCCACTTAAGTTTTTTAGACTATTGGGTTACCAAAAAGTATGCAACATAAAACACCTCAAATGCATTACAAAACCCGCTTCGATTTGCTACACCCACCAGAAATAATTACATAAACTATCACAAATCAGACACAATCAACACCTACAACCGAACTTGATCATTCCAATAACGAACATTGTCCATGATTAGGCCAAAGATACTAAATTAAACTCATTTTATAACCACCAAAGACAAAACGTTTTCCAGCTGAAGACAAGAACGACAACCACAACAGAACCAAGAAGGCGATTCACTCGAGCATATTAAATTGAATTTTTATGTTCTCACAAAAGCAGGGAAAATCATGTGCCAGGCCATAAAAGCCAAATGCTGGGCCTGGTTGGCAGTGTGTGGGTTAATAAATAGCCCCCGCCGCACCCGCAACTCCCAAGGAGAGCGGAGATGGTGAGCTAAATTATGGTTATTTAAATAAACAGCACACGATTTGATTTGGCAGCCCAAAAGTGTTGCAAGCGCGCCTCCGAAATTGGGAAGAGCAGCGACGTCTGGAAATTATGTTGTAGTTCCTCTGATCGTGCCCAGGCGCAGGCGGATAGGAAGAACCTTGGCTCCTGCTCCTGCTCTGGCACTGCTTGGCTGTGTACTGGGGGGTTGTGCCATCAAGTCATGATTGAGTAACGCCCAGAACTGGCGTCTAATTATGAGTCCCAGTCGCAGCAGCTGACGACTGTGATTGCAGACACCAAGGCCGTAGGAGAAGAACATGATGCACTGAAACAAAAATTTATGTATGTCCCAGACTTGAATCATCAAATTCCTTCGACCCTAAAAAGACTCCTGGCCTTATAAAAAGTAGCAGTTACTTGAGAGCCAAGTTTAAGTCGATGTTCAAAAATTACCCCTAGATTATTTGCTTTAGTGGCGATGTCATTTAAGCTCCCTAGAACTAGTGCCATGTTATCAAGCATATTAGGGACGTATTTTAAAAAGCATCTGTAAATTAGCCTTACACTTGAAACTGTTAAGGTTTAAGCGATTACCTCGACACCAAGACTGAAATGCATCCAACACAGCTTGAAAATTTTATCGAGAAACCAAAACGTTTTATGATAAACATAGTTGCACATCATCGCTCTTTATCAGCTACTGAAGGAAGATCATTGATGAAGAAAGTAAAAAGAACCATTTATTTTTATTTCTTCTTTAATTCTCTTTCTTTACTTCTATTTTTATTTTTTCGTTGTAACCCGGAACCACAAAATATAAATTTTTGTATTCTATTGTAGAACTTAAGTAATCAGAGATCCAACTAAGAAGATTAGTCTGAAAACCAATTAAACTCATATTATGAAGCAGAAAGAAGGGATTAACAAAATCAAAAGCTCAACTTAAACAAGTATGAGTGCTGCTGTAGAGTGCCCCGACTGCGAAATACCCTGTGCCAAGTGGCTTTAGCCTGAAAGTAGGCAGGATCAGCAGAAGAACCTAATCTCTCCACTGAGCTTTTCACCACTGTGACCTACTTTTACGCTAGACAAGCTTTTGCTCACCACGTAGTTTTTTTATCTCAAGCCATTGAAGCACACAAGAAGTGTCAACTAAAGTGAAGCTTTATATTGGAGTTCAGCTCTCATCGTGTTATATATTTGGATTTGGTCGACTTTAATCACCACAGTGCTAAAGAAGCTCATCTTTATTTCGAAACAGTCAACCCCCTACATTAATAACAAAAACTCCTGTTTCTAAAAAAAAATTTAAGCGATGTCTCATCGAATCATTCATGCTTTATCCGAATTTGCACCGTAAGAATTATTTAACATATTCTTATGTTTCGACCATGTCAATTAATAAGCTGTTTATTCATATGTGGAACAGTGTGAAGGCAGCCTTACTTTTTTTTGAAGGGGAATGATAAAAATTCCTTCCATACCCTAGGGAAATAGGATGACTCTAGAGACACCCATGAAAAAATTTAAGTATTCTGTACCAAGACAATAGTAAGGTTATACTTGGTCCAAGCGGAAAGTATCGCTTTTAAAATATTTTTTTTTTTAAATATGTACTTGGTTTGGTATTTGAATATATTACACTAGTTTACAAAAATAAAAAAGAAATGACCCATTTCAACAGAAATATTTTTGTAGTGTAGTTGGAATGATGATCTCAATTAATTTCAATGTTCATGTTTTTCCGTTTTTGAAATATGAATTTTTTCAATTTTTCGGTAGGTGCTTCTACATTTGAAGCCATATCTGACTTCATAATTGTCAGATAGAGTCAAGCAAGATATGAATCGAAAGACAATTGAACTGCCAGTAATTGCGTAGAACATTGTTTTTAAATCGGCATAGTAGGATACAATAAACCAAAACATTTCAAAAATTCAATTTTTTTACTCAAAAAATGCAAGAAATTTCATTTTTAAACGCCTAGAAAAAATATAAAATACTCCAAAAAAACTTTTTATTTTTTCTACTTAAGAATCACTTTCGGGCGAAACCTAAGTTGCCTGCGATTAGTGCCAAACTCATTTTCAAACTTACACATAACAAAATATAGGATACTTGACTTTAAAATTTGGAAAATCTATCCATAAAGTCGGAAAATTCACGGAAAATTGTTGTATGTTGTATCCTCCGATCCGATTCAAACTCATTTATAAAGATCTGTATAAAAATTCAACAATAGCGGCGTAACAATTTTCTGGAAAATCTGCCCACAAGAAAAATGGCTGGAAAATTCTGCAAGCAAAAAAATATTTTTTATCCGATTAGCTTGAAACTAGGCTTGCACAAATAGTTATTTGATTGAAATGTGATTTTCCGGAGTTGGAAAATTTTACCCCACGGTCGGAAAATTCCTGGAAAACTATGTAAAGATGTAAAATTGGCTATACAGCCCCTCAAAGGGGCCAAGCCAAGCTTCTCTCCAGGAAAACTCTGTATGCGAAAAAACATTTTTCACCCTATTGACTGGAAACGCGGTTTGTAAGGATGGAATACAAAATAATTTGAAATGTTATTTTGCATTGTCTGAAAATCTGAAAATTTCAGATTGACTTTATTATGGTTTACAAATTACAGAATTTGGCCAGCAGTTTTTCGAAAACGCTCCACTTGGCGTTTTCTTAACTTGAAACTGAACCTTTTGATACCCTTGCAAAGGGTATAATAACACAAGTTTACAAATTATTAAATTTTTTTCATCCTCTACAATTTGATGTCAGCCTTATGTAAAATCACGCGCTGAATCCAAATATGGAGCTTATAAATTTCTCAGTAGAACAGATTTCGAGATAATCCCAATTTACCGTTTTTCGCATTTTTTGAAAAAGGACCTCTCACTTAATTTCAATTATCTCAATTATGAAATAACTTATGAACAATTATTGTACACCAAATTAAGGCTAATAAAATTATCTTTCAATCGTTCATACATCATTTCAATGTCAAATTTGTGGTGTAGCTGCTAATTACAAAGATATCGAGAATTTTGTTTCATTTTTATCGAAAATTTGAAAAAACCGCAAATAACACCGTTATTTTCACCAAGAAAAAAATTTTCAAAAATTTCTTTCTCTTTTGGACGATGTAACCTAATGTATAAAAAAATTCAAAAAGGGTTCATACATCGAAATCTGTTAGAAATTGTAGAAATTATTAGCATTTCTCTGAAAAATGAGCAATTTCAGTTTTACCGTTCAAGTGGTATTAAAAATGTCTATGGTCCATTTTGCTCCCCCGTTTGTGTGCACAGTTTTCCTCTCGCGCAAGAAACCAACAAAAGTCTCCCACCATGGCCTCAAATCCTTGTTAGCGGCGTCCCATACTCTTCATATCCTAATGAAATCGTTCACCATGCTCATCACTCTCTTCGCCGAGGTTTTCAGGGAAGAAATCCAAACGGGAATCCAAAAAATGAAGTTTCAACGATATTTTTACTCCTCTTTGCAATAAAATGTGCAGCGTTTGAGTGTAATGAAAACTTTAATATAATATACAACCTTTATCTATTTGCTTATAATTTCTTATTAAATGTGCGACGACTTCCTTATAGTTAGGACTTCTGAAATTTCCAAGAAATGAAGTGACAACACAACGGAATGAATTACATGCGTCCTCTTCATCCCTGGACAACGTTGAATTGAAGTGTGAGTCCTTGAAAAGTTTTTTTTATTTGCGGCCCAACAAACACACCCTCTTTGATCTTTGCCTCTAATAGGTAAGGGAACACACTCTTCACATATGCAAATGCATCATCGTCTTTTTGTAGAGCCTTCACAAAATTTTTAAATAAACCCAGTTTTATTATGTCAAGTGGCTCGAACTTTACATTTTCTTGTCCAACTATGTAATTCGTTCTGAACGGCCATTCGAACGTAGTGCTCGTGGCGTTCTCGACAACAACTTTGAGATCTGCGCAAATTTTCCAGTTATGTTCCTTGTAGTTAATCAAATCAAGCAACATGGCCATTGATTCATATGATTCTTTTATATTAACGGCATGCGCTATCGGTGTCGAAGGCTTGATGTTTCCCTGGTGAGACAATTCCGCTTTTAGACTAAACTTGCGATAAGCAAACGCCACTTGACTAAACTCCTCAAATAAACCACACACATCATTGCAAGAACAAATATTATTTTATTTTCAAGTAATACTCAGCATAGCGCTTTTGCCGATATAGTATGTTATTTTGACATCATCCTTTAACAAATTCCGTTCTTGCAAGCGTCATGCTAAAGTTTCAGATTTTCTTTTGAAAGATCTAGATTTCTTATTAGATCGATAGTCCACTTTGGCAGAAGGGATTTCTCTCTTTTGCGTGTTCTTGATAGTTTTCTAAGTCATCGGCTGATTCAGATGGGTCATGCTTTACAGTGGGTACCTAGGGGTCGGACCAAAATCATTGTACAACGGATCAACTAGTGTCTGTGCTGATCTCTAAAAGCTTTTCAACAAATTCAAAAACTGTGCACACAAACGGGGAGCAAAACGGACCATAGACATTTTAAATACCACTTGAACGGTAAAACTGAAATTGCTCATTTTTCAGAGAAATGCTAATAATTTCTACAATTTCTAACAGATTTCGATGTATGAACCCTTTTTGAATTTTTTTATACATTAGGTTACATCGTCCAAAAGAGAAAGAAATTTTTGAAAATTTTTTCTTGGTGAAAATAACGGTGTTATTTGCGGTTTTTTCAAATTTTCGATAAAAATGAAACAAAATTCTCGATATCTTTGTAATTAGCAGCTACACCACAAATTTGACATTGAAATGATGTATGAACGATTGAAAGATAATTTTATTAGCCTTTAATTTGGTGTACAAAACTTGTTCATAAGTTATTTCAAAATTGAGATAATTGAAATTAAGTGAGAGGTCCTTTTTCAAAAATGCGAAAAACGGTAAATTGGGATTATCTCGAAATCTGTTCTACTGAGAAATTTTTAAGCTCCATATTTGGATTCAGCGCGTGATTTTACATAAGGAGTGACATCAATTTGCAGAGGATGAAAAATCGTGTAAACTTGTGTAATTTGACCAAGAAGTTTGCAACGCATACAAATATTCATTTCCGACCCTATAAACTATAAATACTCTTGATCAGGGTGACGAGCTGAGTCGATTGAGCTTTGTCCGTCCGTCTGTCTGTCCGTCTGTCTGTTTCTACGCAAACTAGTCTCTCAGTTTTAAAGCTATCGAGCTGAAACTTTGTCTTCTTTTTACTGCACACTGCTAATATGTCGGAACCGACCGGATCGGATGACTATATCTTATAGCTGCCATAGGAACTATCGGTCGAAAAGTGGGTCTTTGTGAGAAAAACTTTTTTGTTTTTAATGTTAACGTCTCCCACTCCAGCAATATTATTCGCTTTCACATAGATTTGGAAGTTTTTGTCAAAATCGGATGACTATATCTTACATCTCTTTATTTAGAAAAATTGTTTGTTTTAATGCTGGCGTTCTTAAACTCTGATGTATTAAAACATTTGCAAGGGTATAAAAACTTCGGCAAAGACGAAGTTAGCTTGGCCTTATTGTTTTGCTTCATACTTTTCAATCTAATCATAATCAGTTTGATAAGTGGTGACGAAAATGCCAAAAGCCTGTTCCATGGGATAGGAACTCATAATTCAACAGGGGTAGCAGCCGACAAACTTATAGAGAGAAAGAGAGAGAGAGAGAATACGTGTGTTCTATAAAAAGCGAGCTCAGCGGTTTGCTCTCTTACGATGCGCGTGTTTAGTGTTGTGTTCTCTTACGAGGCGTTTGTTCGTTTGCTTGTTGCTCATGTTGAAATGTCAAACACGCGTTCAGTCGTAGTTTTGCCTTCAATGACAAAGGTGAGAGAAATCTCGATATCAGGTTTGCTGGGTGCCTCTTCGCTGCCAGCTGCGCTGCTGTGGCGCTCAGGTTCGATTCTCGCCCTGTCTTGCTCTAATGATGGCTGATGGGTTGGATTGAGACAGAGTGCAGAAGGTTCTAGACCGTGACGAAGACGGTTTGAGTTCGTGACGAAGACGGTTGCTGTCTGAAACTTAACTGGGTTCGACCGAGCAAAGCTGTAGTCTAGATATTTGATGGTCGTTGTCAATGAAGAAAGACCACATAGCGCCGCTACGTACGCTAGCGCAATGTTTGATTGTGTGAGTTTGCACACCACTGATTTACAATAGATCGATTCGATTTTAACATTTATTTTTTAATTTACTTGGTATAATTCAATCGAAACTTTTAAATAGAACTCTGAATAATTTACAGTGATCTTTAAAAATTGTATCTCAAATTTAACGGGACTGCAAAAACCAAATTAAAAATAGAATTTTGTTCTCGAATTTTGAAAAAATCAAACTTTACAGAATTCTTATTTGGTTTTTAAATGTATAAGTCTTCAATGTATATCAAGTTAAAAATGATGCTGAAAAGTGTTAAATTTATGACCAAATAGAAACAGTTTGATGACTGTATTTTTATTTTTTAAGTGTACTAGAACTTTGAGAAGCGTTCTTTTCTCCGAGTGTGCTGCGGGCATCATTAGCTGATCATACCATTGACCTTATCCCCGATAAGCGTGATAAGCAAACACATTAAATGCAATGTGCGTTGATGACCTTTCGTACCTTTCGGGAAATGCAATCTGTGGCCCTCCCCCCCTTCCTCAGCGACTCCATCCCGGGCGTTGCGGTGTTTTGTTTATTTTGAAGCTATAATTTAAGCGGGTAATTGCACGCTGGCGGCCAGAATTTGTAACTAAACTGCAAATTAGCAGCCAATTCTCAAGCCGATTAATAACCATAATTATTGGCTCAAGCGCTGACGAGCGAACGTCGCGTCGCTCCTCTGTGCCACAGACTCGGGCCTGGGTGAGGATCTTGATGAGGAGGCTTGGCAAATTGCCCAAGAATACGACGAAGTCTGAGGGCCCCACAATTGCCAATTCGTGATACACCGAGAGACGCGTATGGGCCACAGTCCGGCAGCAATTTAAATAGTGAGCGCCTGGCTTAATTACATGAACCAGGCAACACGAAGGCTGCATCCACCGGTCGCAGCCGCCGGCGCATCCGTCAAGCTTTGGCGATTCCCTTGCCATTTGATGGACATGTGTCTAATGAAGCGGCCTAATTAATGTGCATAGCTGAACCTGCGTTTGGAGCCAAGCAGCAGCATCAAAAGAGGAAGAAACTTCCATGTTTATCTAATGTGTTGAAAGGTCCAAGGGATTCGGAATGGGTCTGCAAATTGTGGGTATTATGTTAAGGGAGCAAAAAACAAGCAGAACAAATTAATAAATGTCGATACCCAATTAAACTGTCCGAATATAATGCACGCTATAAATTTGAGTTACTGTGCGGAAAATCTGTGGTTTGCCCACAACGAATAGAGACATCCGACTATCCAATTATCGATGCGAATGATTAACTGCTCGAGGTCAGCGGCAGCGGCAGCCGCAGCAGCAAAACGAAGAAAAATGAGGGAAAAATAATTGCAGAGTCATTGAGAAGAAGAACCCACTAGATGCAAAAGTAAACTCGGTGATTTCTGCGAAGTGGGCAACTACAAAAAATCATATAATTTGCAGAATTTAACAAACTCTACTTTAGGGATAACAAAATCTTTCCTTTGGAAGCAGTATTAGTAATAATGTTTTATTTTAATAATAATTTTTAATAGAACTAAAAAACTAAACATATCATAACCATTTTGCCTCACTCCGCACCCGCTTATTACGCCTGACTTCCCTGGTCTTCCCGAAATATCAGACCGTTCAGCAGTACGGGGTTTGACTAATGCGCCCGTGTTTTAGAATTTTAAGGCAAGTACATCTTCATAAAAAGTGAATGAAATACTCATTTTCTCCGGTATTACAAAGTGGACAAGTTACGTTTATCGATCTTTTGTACATATTTTATGTTGTGTGATATTACTTGGTTTTTTACTCTAATCACTGCGCTAGTAATGGGGGTTGGTCGTTTTTCCAAACAGTGACCAGGTATGAATATCGAATGTGTGCGCGACACAATCGATTGGTAATACACAAGTTAAATGTTGATTCCAACTATCACGCTATTGTTCGCGACAATAACGAGAAGTTTACACTTTAATGTTTGTTGTAATAGTAGATTGTTGGTCATTGACCATTTTTCAATGATGATGTCTTAATTGTACTTCGATGTAGTTCACAAATAAATTTTTAGGTTAAAACCGGAAGAACATGAGCATTGAAAAAGGCTAGCATGTCAAACACGTGCGCCTTGAAAGAGGCTTACGAGGAGCCATCCAGTGTTTAAATTGCTTCCGTAAAGTAGCAAAAGTCACCAAATTTTTACCTTTCACAGCTTTGACTTTTTTCAACTTTTCAATATGAATTCTTGCTTCTGCTTCTGATTTTGCGAAATACAAAAGCGACAGCAGCAGCCAAAAAGCCCAAAACGATATTTCACCAAAAGCAAGCAGCGACTGCAGTCGTCGCTTCATGAATTTTGATATTGATTTTGCTTTTGATTCCGTTCCGTTCATAGGTCGAAGCAAAAAGCTCACGATCGCTTTTAAAAGTCGACTTTAAAAGTCGAATTCCAAAAGCGAACACCAACTATGAACCTATGAACGGAACTTTTATGAAGCGACGACTGCAGTCGCTTCTTGCTTTTGGTGAAATATTGTTTTGGGCTTTTGGCTGCTGCTGTGGCTTTTGTATTTCGCAAAAGCAGAAGCAGAATCAAAAGCGGACGAAATGAAACTTATGGTTAGTGGTAGTTTTTTAAACACTGGAGCCCTCCCTCGAACGATGTGATCAGCTCGAAACGTCCAGAGCGACTGTGTGATATTACTGGTAGGGATGTCGAAAATATTATCGATTTATCGAAATATCGATACTTTTGACAAAAATGACGAATATCATTTTTGCCCGAGGCGATATATCAAAAATCGAATATCTTTTGGTGATATTTTTTGATAACATTTTTATACCCTGTTCTCATTAAAAATGGGAAAAAGGATCATGAAGTTGTGCAAATGAATGTAACAGCCAGAAGGAAGCACCTCCGACCCCATAAAGTATATATATTCTTGATCAGCATCAACAGCCGAGTCGATTTAGCCTTGTCCGTCTGTCTGTCTGTATGAACGCGTCGATCTCAGAGACTGTCACAGATAGAGCCACATTTTTTTGCATGTAAGTAGGTGTTTACTGTACCCTCATCGAGTTTGTTTCAGAACAGCGAAAAACTGTCTTTCTCTCTGTATAAACGCGTGATCTCACAGACTAAAAGAGGTGCAGCCACAAATTTTTGCATGTACTATGTAGGTGTATACCGTACCCAGATAAAGTTTGCTCCAGATTTGGCAAATTCCTCCTCCTCCTTTTTCTAACCGCGAAAAACTGCCAGAGCTACAATTTTTAAGCTTGAACCTAGTGACGTAATATATATTCAGTAAGGCCCAATATCTGTCTATTCTGTATACCACTATAAGATCCGAGCAAAAACACCGAAGATATGCAAGTGCGCCTCCCCACTTATTCAAATAAATTTTAAAATAAAAAGAGTTCAAAGCTATAGGAACCACATTACTTGGAACAGGGTAACTCGACCGCAACACTCTTACTTGTTGTTTTAGCGTTAGATCACACTGTTCCAAATTACTGTTTCTTGTGCTCTGGACATGTAAGGCAAAATGCTGCAAAGTTATTTTATTAAAGTTGATGCACAAAAATCGCAGTGCAAACTGTGCAATAAAGTTTGAAGAACCAGGCCCTCTTCTGGCCTAGAGGGCTAAATTTTACATGTTTTTTAAAAATTCGTGGAAAAAAATCGGGAAGAGATTTTGTAATTCTGTTTTTTGTATTTGGTTGTACAATTCATTATAAAAAATACAAAATCTAAAATTTGTGAATGCGAGGGCTGTTCAAAAATTTCTCGGGATTTAAAGTAGGCTCTTCCAAAAAAAGATGTGTCGATGTTGCCCACGTTTCCAGGAGTTACAATTATCAGAAAGCAAAACGGAAGATGGGAAGTTGGTTTAGAATCCTGGAATTGTGAGAATTAAATTGAATTTGAAAAAATGGCGGCCTTTCAAAAAAAAAAAATCGATTTTTGACCATTTTTTTTGCAGTCCAGTGTACAGTTTTTTTCTGAAAGATTGAGGTAGGGAACGGTAGCCACGTTAATTCTGCGTCCATAAAGCCCTACATCATTAAAATCGGTTCGGTAGAACTTGAGAAAGCGTGGGCACCATTTGCCAGAAAATCGCGTTCAAAGTTTGAAGTAATGTGAAAATTACTTGTATTTGTGAACGCATTGGTCGACAAAAAAGGCTTTATCTTTTAAAGTATTTCGAATTTTGAAAAATCCTTTTGAATATCTAAGCTAAAAAATACAAAATAAAAAAAATTTAAAAAAATATTTTCTAGACCAGAAGAGGGCCTTAAAAGCAAAGTATGGAAATGCTTGGATGATATATACTAATCAATAAATATGCCCAACAGATATAACTGTATATAAAAACGATTTTGAATTTTGTAGATAAGCAAAATCAAAGGCAAAAGGCAATTAGCAAAAGGCAAAGCGCCAAATTCAAAGGCAAATGCAAAGGCAATCTGGAATCTGCAATTAGCAATCAGCAATCGACCTTCGGCAATCGGCATTGGGCAAAGGCAATCGGCATCGGCAAACAACAATCGGCAAACAGCAATCGGCATCGGTAATCGGCAATCGTTACTTCAGACCTAAACTGATCTGAAAATGGAGTACGCACAAAATGATCATTGGATGCCTATCGCTGATCTATTTGTGCTTCCAAGAAGAACTTTAGGCAATCGAAGTTGTTTTTGCACTTGGACTTCTCAAGCACGAAAATCCATATCTTAAGGCCAAAGCACAACTAACAATATGGATTTATATCGAACGCATGACAAGGCTGAGGACAATATATATTTCACTGATATTTCACAAAAAAAACTCAAATTTCAAAAATTTCGAGTGGACTGCCCTTAATCATAGATTTTGCTCCGGAAAATTCACTTGTTCCTTTAAAATATATGCCAGCCAGTTTTATATTAGGCAACTATACGATAATTCATCCGTTTTTGATCAAAATCTCCAAAACTGTGTTTTAAATAATATTCATTACTGGAAAAAAATAACAAGTAAGAGTGTTGCGGTCGAGTGCCCCGACAGCAAAATACCCTGTTCCAAGTAATGTAGATCCTATAGCTTTGAATTCCTTTTATTTTAAAATTTATTTGAATAAATGGGGAGGCGCACTTGCATATCTTCGGTGTTTTTGCTCGGATCTTATAGTGGTATACAGAACGACGTGTTCATACAGACAGACAGACGGACATGGCTTAATCGACTTGGCTGTTGATGCTGATCAGGAATATATATACTTTATGGGGTCGGAGGTGCTCCTTCTGGCTGTTACATACATTTGCACAACTTCATGATCCCCTTTTTCCCATTTTTAATGAGAACAGGGTATAAAAAGCCGCTGGCTTTGAAAACAAAAAAGTATGTCTCACTGGAACAACTTTTTCGACCAATCGTTCCTATGTCAAGCTATATGCTTAGGTCATCCGATTTCGATCAAACTTAGCAAAATTGTGTGGTAGCATGTAACATTGGGCGTATTCAGCAGATAATACCGATTTACGATTTGTGATTTATGATTGCCGATTTTACCTGCTGAATACAGTGATCTGCTGGGTCAGCCTACCTTTGTACAGACATTCATATGAAATTATCTATTAAACCAATCCATTAATATTGGAGATTTTGTGCAAGCCACAGAATATCTTAAAGTATGCAATCAATTCCATTCAGCAGAGACTCATCAGCAATCGCAAATCGTAAATCGGTAATCGCTAATCGGAATTATCTGCTGAATACGCCCATTGATCAATAACAAGTTTGGGAGCTATAGCATTGAAAACAAAAAGTCTTTTCTACTAAGACTTTTTCAGACCTATCTTTTGTATAGCAGCAATACCATTTAGTTGTCCGTCTAGTATAAAAAATAGAAAACTTATACAATCGGCATCGGCAATAGGCAATTGGATATCGGCAAACAACAATCGGCATCGGCAATCGGCATCTAACAATCGGCAATCGGCATCCTGCGTCGGCAATAGGTAAGCAACAATCGGCAAAGGCAAAAGCAATTTTACGTGTTGCATTCGGCTTTCTAATGATAGTGACTCCCGGAAAGCTGCTAACCATCAACACACCTTTTTTTAGATGACCCTACTTTGAAGGCCGAGAACTTTTTGAACACCCTCGCATTCACACATTACACAGTGTTACAAAAAAAAAAAAAAAAAAAAAAAGGGGCAAAGCTAACTTCGTCTGTGCCGAAGTTCTGATACACTTGAAAAAGCTTGTCTCAACAGATAGCGACTTCGACCAAACTTCGCAGATCAGCTTACAAACATTCAATATTACCCATGACCGTGTTTGAGAGCGGTAATATTGCGAACAAAACAATTTCTTTCACTAAAACCCATTTTCCGAGCGAACATTTGTATGGCAGCTACAAGAAGTGGTCATCCGATCCGGTCGATTCCGACATATTAGCAGCGTGCAGTAAAAAGAAGATTTTATCAAAGTTTCAGCTCGATAGCTCCAAAACTGAGGGGTTAGTTTCCGTGGAAAAAAAAAAACGGGAAGAGGGGGGGGAAAGCTTAATCTCAGCTCGTCATGCTGATCAAGAATATATATACTTCATGTGGTCGGAGATGATTCCTTGCAAACTTCTGGGCAAAATTATAATACACGTTTCAAATGTATACAAATCTGCACATACTTTTCTTGACACCTATTCTATTTTTTTGTCAGTCGAGTATAGCATTTGCTCATTCTTCCTAACCCCCCAAAATCTGAAGTTATGGCCCAAAAACCGCTTTTGCTATTTTACCTCAAATCAATAGATATAACTCGCAAATGAACCATCCTATTGTTCATAACTTTATCAATTTTTATAGCGACGAGAGGAATCTAAAACAATTTAATCAATGGTTTTACTAATTTAAGGAAGAAATGCGGCTTACAAATCTGGCATTTTTAACTTTTTTGTGAAATTTGGCCATCACTGGTTTAACTATTTTACTCTATGCAATTTTTTCTTAAATTTTATTATAAAAGCCCCTTTAAATCTCCGTTGAACGGTTGTTGTCCCAATGAATTTGGACACTGTTTGTCGAAGTTATGCGTTTTCTGAGTACACATCGACAATCTAGTTTTTATTTTTAGTATGTCAACATATTTATGTTTGCTTTAACATTAGGGCCCCTAAAAGTGGACTCAGTTTTGATTGGCGCCAGATTCAAATAATCTTTTTAAATACTTAAAGTTCAAATACATATAAACTTTCATGTGTCACGATTTCTGGGCCAAGATTAACGCTCTCCAGTTATGTTACCTATTGAGCCAAAGTAAGCTATTTTGTACAAACAGCAAAAACCACCCTAATAAGCGAGTTAAAGTCGCCCACATTGCGCTTAATGCGCTGTCTGCTTATGCGGGCCGACGTCGACAGTCTTGGACTCAGTTGTTTTAACTCTCTTCAAAGCGAGCTAATTAAACTTGTTGCGACGTCAGCTTGTGTAGGTCCTCGCCTCAAAAATAGACAATTTATAATGCGTGTCCACCGAGTATTTTATTTTAATTTTTAGACAGAATAACGGGTCGATGCCCAAGCGGGCTATGTATTACTGCTTTGGTGCAAGATGATGTCACTTTCTTCTCAATTTAACTTGGCGTGGTCGTATACCTCAGTGCAATAAGTATATGTGCAAATATGTTTTCGTTTCTCTCTTCCTCAATAGTAACAGAACATATGTTCTAGGTATGCAAAAGTCTTTTGTTGTTATCTATTTTTAGAATGCTGTTGCATAATTCTTCTTTGGTCATCATTCTTAGTACCTTTATCACACATTTGAGTGGCGAGATTTGATTTTCTTAGGAAATAAGTTTATGTGCAAAAACCAATTAGTGTGCATTTAATGGTCGGCGTGAAACAAATGGATGTGTTTTGATAAAAAATGAAAGTTGAAAGTAAATTAAGTAGTTGTTGCAGAAACACAAAAAAAAATTTTATATTTTCCTAAGAATGCTGCGTGAAACACATTTATCAGCTGAGGAACGCGGACGAATCCAAGGATTGAACGAAGGTGGGGCTACCATCACTGAAATAGCTTCCAGAGTGTCTCGACACAGAAATACGATAGCTCATTTCTTAAAAATCCAAGCTCCTATGGTCAGATTAAACGCAGTGGCAGACCGAGCCACATCGACGATAGGTGAAAGCGTGAGATTAAGCGCCTGGCTGTAAACAATCAAATGTCTTGTACAGGCATTAAACGTCATTTAGAGCTCAATGTCGGTAGAAGACGGATCCATCAAATTTTAACTGAAAATTGTAACCTTAAACATAGTTCCCGGGTGGCTGTACCGATGCTATTGCCACGCCATCTTAAGGCTCGTTTGGCGTTTGCTGACAGGTACAAATTTTGGACCGAAGAATTCCGAAACGTTATTTTTTCGGATGAAAAAAAGTTTAATCTTGATGGTCCTGATGGCTGTCATAAGTATTGGCGTGACTTAAGAAAACCAAGAGAAACTCGCCATAAGAGGAATCACGGCGGTGGATCACTGATGATTTGGGCCTGTTTCGGATATGCAGGAAAGTCTCGGCTATGTTTTATTCCAATAAGAACAAACTCAGAAATGTATGTATATTCAATTGCTGGAGAGTGAATTAATAGATTTTGCAGACGATCTTTACGAAGATAGATGGATTTTTTCAACAGGACAACGCTCCAATCCACACAAGCCACAAAGGCTTATTTTTCTTCAAGAAAATACCTGTACTGGAGTCCGGGCCTGGCCCAATTGAGGACCTCTGGGGTATCCTCTCAGCCAGGATTTATAAAGGTGGGAGGCAGTTCGACTCAATTAAGCATTTAAAGTACGCTTTGCTTGCAGAATGGGAGTTAATAAACAATGAAACTCTCCAAAATCTGGCAGATTCCATGCCAAACCGCCTTGCAAAAGTCTTAGAGGCAAAAGGAAAGCACATTAACTGTTAAAGTTGATCAAAAGTTTGAACTTAATACAAAATTTTAAGAACTATATAAAATGCACATATACTTATTTCCTAAGAATGAAATACATTTGTTAAATAATAATTTTTTTGTTAATAAATATTGAAGTACTGTAAGGCAGTTCTTAGTTACTGGCTCTAGAGCTATAAGTAAAGAATATACTTGGCTTGAATCGTTTGGTTTAAAACAAGGTTTTTCCAAAAATGTTAATGTTTTTTTTTTTTTTCTTCATCATTGGTCATCCATGGTATTTTATCGCGGTTCTGTATTATTACAATCATAGTTATGCAGTTATCATTGGGCCTTATTTGTGGGCTTGAAACGTCATTTCTTAGGTATTTAACGGTTTTATTTTCATATAGAACCCACAGCTAAATTTTCTGCATTTGACCAGATATTCTCACGACTGGCCCGCACGGCCGGGACACATTTCGCTATTCACGCCAATGGCCAAGGCTTGCGCCATGAGAGCAATCAGCTTCTCAAAAGCCTTAACCGTGCCAGCCTTTACACGGTTCTTGCTGAGCGCTGCTCCTTTTTATAAGCGAATTTCAATTCATTTCAGTTAACAAATAATAATAGCCACTTACATTCTTACTATAGCTTCATCTTTATGCTAGATAACAGTATTCGGCGACCGTTAATATTTGCCCAAAAATTATGAAATAAAATGAAAGTTTATATATATTTGCTTTTTATATATTTAAAAAGATTATTTGAATCTGACGCCAATCAAAACTGAGTTTACTTTTAGAGGCCCTAATGTTAAAGCAAACACAAAATATGTTGACATACACCCAGCGACACAAAAAAAGCCGCAGTCTTAATATTCACATACTTGTATGTTTTCTTGCTCGGGGTTTCTATAAATGTTTTCCGAATTGCCCAAATTTTTTTACTGATTAATGGAATATTTTTAAATAAAAGTGCATAGCAATTTTTATTTTATGAATGGTAGTTTTTAGAAAAAGGTTTTTTTTCCAGACCCATATTAATTTTGGTGACTTTTTATCATTATGACAACTTTAAGAAAAAAATTATAATAATTATAATAGTGCATATACTCTACAAAAAATAATTTAATTTTTTTTAAATTTAAATTAGTACTTTGTAGTACCCCCTTTTGCTTTAATTACACATTTTACCCTATTGGTCATTGAATTGTACAAAGCGCTTAAATATTCCTCAGTAATATCCTCGAACCATACCTTTTTCTATCACATCCTTCAATTCTACCATGGTTTTAGGCTTCCTATTTTTTATTTTCGCAGCCATAAGGGCCCAGACATTCTCTATTGGGTTGAGGTCAGGGCTGTTTCCGGGCCAATTTAGGGACTTAATGCCCAATTCTTCATTCAAATTGCCTCAATGCTAGGCACAACTCCACAAAATTATATCTTTATATTTTTCCGCGTTCACCATACCCTGAATCATTAAAATTGATTCAGTTTTATATTTAGATATGCATCCCCTTATCAAAATATATGGTAAATGCTTAACGGTTCCCATACAGCAATTTTCCAAATATCGTTCGCCCTTTCTACGGCGCACCTTGCAAGAGCCATCCGCGTCCAATGAGATTGAATTTGGACTCATCCGAAAATAGGACTCGTGACCATTCGGAATCACTCCAATTTTTTTTCCTTGGCCCAGTTTAGCCGATTTTCCTTCATTCTTTTATTTAGGAGTGGCTTTTTGCAGGTGTCCTTGCCATTAAACCCACTTCATTTAAACGACGTTGAATTGTTCGGGTCGAAAAATCCTTTGCAAATTGTTGCCGTACCTCAGATGCTATCTCAGCTGCATTTTTAAAGCGATCCTGCAGGCTCGATCTCATGATAATACGTTCCCTACTTTTGCTTCCTTTCCACTTCACCTGTCTCACGATATTTTTTTAAAAGTCGACGCACTGAACTTTCATTACAACCTGTCTGAGCTGCTATTTGACGATTTGGTACATTTTGTTCAGATAATAAAATAATTCTCTCCTTCTCCCGAATACTGAACTGCTTTCCTTTAGGCATACTTTTAAAGGTGTCTTCAAAAATAAAATTCTAGAAAAAGCTATTTTGACAACTGAGTTCTTGAAATGACGAATCTATGTGAAGAATATTTAAGGGAACCGCCCACAAAAAAAATATGAGCATAGAACGGCATTTAGGGAAATCCCCGCATAGTGATGGCAAAAATTCATAAATTTTCGAGGTGCGGCTTTTTTTGTGGTACTAGATTGTCGAAGTGTACTCAGAAAAACGCGCATAACTTCGACAAACGGTATCCAAATTCATTGGGACATCAACCGTTCAACGGAAAATTTAATGGGCTTTTATAATAAAATTTAAGAAAAAATTGCATAGAATAAAATAGTTAAACCTGTGATGGCCAAAGTACACATTTCACAAAAAAAAGTGGAAAATGCCAGATCTGTAAGCCTCATTTCTTAGCTATCGCGTTAATTTAGTCAAACCATTGATTAAATTGTTTTAGATTCCTCTCGTCGCTATAGAAATTGATAAAGTTATGAACAATCGGATGGTTCATTTGCGAGTTATATCTTTTGATTTGAAGTAAAATAGCAAAAAGCGGTTTTTGGGCCATAACTTGAGATTTTAAGAAAAAGTAAAAAAAAAATGTTAGAATTGAAGTTGGAGCACCTGAAAACCCTTTGAAACGATACCCAATTGGACTTTTTTTTAGATTTTACCCTTTCCCACCACCCTTATGTCAGCCGTCTTCCACCCTATCGGAAAATTATTACCATGTCGGACCATCTTAAAACCTATGAAATTTTTACCCCATTTAATTTTTTTAAGTCTTACCCCCCTCCACCACCATGGGTCGGTCCCCTTTCGATCGATTGAAAAAATATTTCCCCTTAAACAAAATCGAAGCACGCAAAAACCTATCAAACGATACCCAATAT